>JAQQZS010000010.1:18318440-18331245 GCA_030068045.1 Platyallabes tihoni
ACAGAGACGGGAATCGAACCCAGACCCTGGAGGTGCAAGGCGACAGTGCTAACCACTACACCACCGTGCCGCCTGTATAATGTCAATAAGAAGTTAATCATTGTCGAAATCTGGTGTTTACTGTGTCAATAAGTCGGCCCATATTGTGCAATATGAACAGCATGATGTCCTGTAACAGAGTTAACCAGCAGATCGTCTTTGGACATTGGATCGGACATTTATGACCTTACAAAAAAAAAAAAAGTCATTACTTGTGGAAGCTTACTCGCTTTCCTCAGCCGCTGATATGGTTTTTACCTGGCGAAATTGGTTCAGTTCCAGGACCAGCTTTTCCTATGGATCTCAAAATGCAAATGAGAGACATCAAATGGTTGGGTAAAGGGCACCCTGTTGAATAATGGTTATAGTCATATAGCTATAGTAATTTCTTTGCTAAAGGATTTGACTTTGAATGTTAAATATATTCCTAAAGACGGAAGCATAAACATGGATCAGGAAAGGTACAGTATTGTTAAAACCGTCCACAGGCATCTTACTTAAGACATTTGGAGTTAATGGTACAGCTCTCAGACTGGAAACAGGTTCACGCAAGCCTTCTTTGATAGTCTTTGTGGACAGGTTCTGTTTTATTCTACGTACCTACCCAGTATGACCTTTGTAATAAAGCTATTGCATTGACGTCCACCATCAGGACAATGTCTGGACAATGTTGTTTTTGAAGATGAGATAACTAGAATGAATAATCCACACACAATGTTATAATAATATACCTACCCATTAATAGATATGTTTCTATTAATAATACAAACAAAGAACAATGAAATTTTAACCTTTGTCCTGAGCATTTAAGCTGATTAACATCCATTTACACAACGTCTGTCCGCATCCAGGGTTTAGAATTCCGATCGGAGATTGGGACGGACAAAGCCACATGTATCATGGACCTCTTTTTTTTTTTTTCTTTCTTTCTTTTTAATATAAATAATATCGTGAAGTACATCTCAGCTCGCAAATTGCTCTACTGTAACATGGTGTTTGCACAACGTTCAAGCTGCATCATGTCCACTTTCACAGGACAGATCTCAGACGATAAGCAGGGATTTATTTATTTATTTATTTTTACCGGTTTAGCTGCTTTCTAATTTGATGTTTCGGTAAAATGCTGTTGTTGGGTATTTTCATGGCGTTTGATGTTGTACACGTTTACTCACACCAACAGCATGTTTCCTAGTGGTCCAGTGGTAAGCACGCATCACTTTCGACCACAGGGTGAGTCTGAACCTCATTCAGGTCATCAGTTTGGTGTTAATGTTGTTTTGTTGCAACATCGCGTTAGGGGCATCGGCCCAATGTTATCCCATCGTCATGTTGCCAACATTGTTCACAAACCCCCTAACCCCAAAGTTTGTCCCAGCATCTGTAACGTTAATAAAATAACATTACCTCAACGTTTCATCAACCATAAATTCCTCCAGGGTGTTTGGTCTTATTACCGGGGAAAGGTTCATGCTAACAAATATCTTAGTGAAGTTGGAGAAGGTGCTGCATATGAGAAAGTGGGTAGTTATAGCATGCCATAAATAGCTTCCTGACCAAACTAGGACGTTTCCATGTCCATGACTACAACCCTACCACAGTAACATACAGCTGCAGGGGGCAGGAGGGTAAAAATAGAGGATGACCCGGATGAGATGAGAAGCTGACTCAGAGATGAATGCAGGCACTGTTTTGGGAAAGTCGCTAAAG
This sequence comes from Platyallabes tihoni, assembly GCA_030068045.1. Classification (NCBI taxonomy): domain Eukaryota; kingdom Metazoa; phylum Chordata; class Actinopteri; order Siluriformes; family Clariidae; genus Platyallabes; species Platyallabes tihoni. The sequence continues at coordinate 18,320,187 of JAQQZS010000010.1, forward strand.
TGGGACGGTTCTCTGGAGCACCGTCCCAGATTCCCAAATCATTACTGGACATTTTGAAATCTTTCTTAATCATATGACGTTCTGTCTGACACGTACGATTTTAAATCCATATGTGTATAAGTGCATAGATAAGACATATAGTAGGTCATACGTGGTGTATTTATAATAATAGTAATGGATTTACAGACTCAGTTCAACTGGTTGCTCTTTGCACTCCAAGCTTATTTGCAGCTCGCTCCCTTTTTTTCACAAAGACATGCTGAAGATTCCATGTAAGGGCGTGGACTGCTAACTATTCACCTCTCACCCAAACCTGCTGAGACTCACATTGGCGTTTTAATTTTTTTTTTGCCCTTGCGGGAGGAACCGAACTGGAACTGTATGAGTAAACGTAGTTAGCAAACCTTCAAAGAGCAATGACCTTTCAGCAGCCTCTATTTTCAAAACAATTCACGGCTCGAAGCTGGTGTGGAATTCAGGCGTGTGGAACTGGACGGCGGTTTCACAACCCGGGTGGAAAGTGTGAATGTGTGTGTGTGTGTGTGTGTGTGTTTGCTCCACATTCTCTCCTTAACCTAAACTGTCACCTGCAAATGTCAGTCATGTTGTAAAACTTGACTTGACTCTGCCACCTGGTGGTAACAGTAATAATTACATTTAAAAATAAAGAATAGCAAATGCCAGTCAGAATGTGGTATGTGTTTGTGCTTGTGTCAATTATGCAGTGCAGATTTGCATAAAGAAACCATGTTGTTGTACTTAGATGTATATGGATAATGGTGTCTGTATGCTGAATGTATCAGGAGACAAGTATTACTGTCCAAAAAAATCTTTAAAACTTTTAAACGCTGGGTCTTTCACTAAACTGAGTGTAATAGATTTTGAATAAACATCAGAAAGTCCTTAATTTTTCTACTGGACTGGGTCAGTATTAATTAAGTAACCGTTTGAGTCACATTTACCAAGTTACGTTTTGTGTCACATTTACGGATATAGAGGCAAAGCAGGAGAACGTCTCTTTCAAAGCAGGACAACGTTTCAGAACGTCCTCACAATTATAAAAGCAAAAGAAAAAAACAAGTTCTGTGTACCACTCCAAAATCATTGCATCTAATCGATATCATGCTAATCGCACCTATTGCCTTTCTCTTGTCCCTTAGCGTGAGTGTATCTCCGTCCACGTTGGCCAGGCTGGTGTCCAGATGGGAAACACCTGCTGGGAGCTGTACTGTCTAGAGCATGGCATCCAGCCTGATGGTCAGATGCCAAGCCAGAAGCCCGTTGGTGGCCATGATGACTCCTTCACCACCTTCTTCAGTGACACTGGAGCTGGCAAATATGTTCCTCGTGCCATCTTTGTGGACTTGGAGCCAACTGTTATCGGTAAATTAGGTCTTATACAAGACCTAGGTCTTATCTATCTTACACAACAGACCAAATTTTTCACTAAATTTGTGAGCATGAGTCAGTAAAGTATATCTAGCTATATAGTTGTGAGATGGGGCTATCAAGACAGATATTTAATACGGCATACATCAACATCAATATCCTATATTTTCAAGTCATGTTTACACCCAGTCTATGGTGAACTAGATGGACTATGATGAACTTGCTTTATGGAAATGTCTTGTTTCAGATGAGGTCCGTACTGGAGCTTACCGCCAGCTGTTCCACCCAGAGCAGCTGATCTCCGGCAAAGAGGATGCAGCTAATAACTACGCTCGTGGTCACTACACCATCGGCAAGGAGATCATCGACTCTGTCCTTGATCGCATCCGCAAACTGGTAAGACAGTGAAGAATGTAGATAACGATAAACTTTTTATTTATTAATAGTCGCATTGGCATTTTGAAGAAATATATCGCCATACGCAAGAAACTCTAAATGATAGTAAGTCATAGCGACTGGACGGTCTTCACTCGTCGAAGGTGCTTTGTTAGCTTATCTGAAAATTGTAATAGGTAGCAAGACTTTCCTCAGGAGTCCATCTTGACAAATCCAAGGAAGCAGAAAAAATTAGGTCGATAGACAAAATTATTCAGTGATTTCTCATTGGAGTATTTCAGGAAATAGACATCTCCCTTTTTTTCTGTACAGGCTGACCAGTGCACGGGTCTTCAGGGCTTCCTGGTCTTCCACAGCTTTGGAGGAGGCACTGGCTCTGGTTTCACCTCCCTCCTGATGGAGCGTCTCTCTGTAGACTTCGGCAAAAAGTCCAAGCTGGAGTTTGCCATTTACCCTGCGCCTCAGGTGTCCACGGCTGTGGTGGAGCCCTACAACTCCATCCTGACCACCCACACCACACTTGAGCACTCCGACTGTGCGTTCATGGTCGACAACGAGGCCATCTACGATATTTGCCGCAGGAATCTGGATATCGAGCGCCCATCATACACCAATCTCAACCGGCTCATAAGTCAGATTGTGTCCTCCATCACCGCTTCTCTGCGCTTCGATGGTGCCTTAAACGTCGACTTGACAGAGTTCCAGACCAACCTGGTCCCATATCCCAGAATCCACTTTCCTCTTGCTACCTATGCGCCGGTGATTTCTGCTGAGAAAGCTTATCATGAGCAGCTGTCAGTCGCTGAGATCACCAATTCCTGCTTTGAGCCAAGCAATCAAATGGTCAAGTGTGACCCAAGGCATGGCAAATACATGGCTTGTTGCCTTTTGTATCGTGGTGATGTGGTACCCAAGGATGTCAATGTGGCTATTGCGGCAATTAAGACCAAGAGAAGCATCCAGTTCGTAGACTGGTGTCCTACTGGATTCAAGGTCGGAATCAACTACCAGCCACCCACCGTGGTGCCGGGAGGTGATTTGGCCAAGGTGCAAAGGGCTGTGTGCATGCTGAGCAACACGACCGCCATTGCCGAGGCTTGGGCTCGTCTGGACCACAAGTTTGACTTGATGTACGCCAAGCGGGCCTTCGTGCACTGGTATGTAGGTGAAGGGATGGAAGAGGGTGAGTTCTCTGAGGCCAGAGAAGACATGGCTGCCCTGGAGAAGGACTATGAAGAGGTTGGGATCGACTCTTTCGAGGAAGACGAAGAAGGAGAAGAGTACTGAGATGGAAGCGACTGATGGAAGGTCACCAACATCCTGCCATCATTACCAAAGAAAGCACAAATGCGCAATATTTTGTGTATATTTGTCATAAAATAGAAACATACAGCTATTAAATGTTGTTTGTCATTTGGTCTTCTTCTTTTTTTAACCATAAGTGTCCAAATTAGTTTTAATTTAAAATAAAGTTGAAATCTAATTATTTTATTGTTTGATGGATTTTTATTTAATATAAACTTGTATATACTGTATAGCATAATACCTAGAACATTTTCGTTCCTAATTCTAGGTAGATTCTGTAATATGCACAGAACAGGTGCATCATTTAATCTTAGCATAATGTACTCAAATTGCACTTAAGTATTGATTTATTCCCCCTGAACATTTTGCTAACAAGATCATTACAATTTGCTACTGTAGATCCACTAATGCGCCATTTAATAAAATCTGACTGTTTCAGATAAAATATATTAAGACTTCAGTGTTGAGCAGAAAAAGCATATAGTATGTACATGCCAATAATTACACATTTTTGAAAAAGAAAATGTTGCAATGTCTTTGGCTACATGTTTTAAAGCTTTGTAGCACATAGCATTAGGTATCATGTTTCAACCGAACACTGGCCCTACAGTTCACATTAGCCTGTAGAGTAGCGTCCTTCCATTCAATGACACATAACACACAGGAGCTGCATCAATTCAGCAATATAAACTATATCAGGTGGTATTAAAAAGATTTGACAGGAGAACTGCACTCCCAGCATTCCTGTCACTTGGAAGTCTTCTTTTCAAAGAACCTTCTGTGATTCGCGCTGGATCTCCGCAATGGTATCAAAGTGCACACATTTGAGCTGGTTCTTCATTTTTGGGAAGTGAGCGAAGTCCGTAGGAGCCAAATCTGGTGAGTGTGGAAGTGAGATCATGTTGTTTCCGGGGAGAAACTTGTTTGAGGAGAGCTTTACAACATGGTGTACTGTCGTTGTGAAGTATCTTCCCGATCTCTCATCGTCTTGTAGTGATGTTCTTTCGCTCTTGAAGCGCACGTGCCACTCAAACCTCACACGACCCGTTGCAGCATCGCCATAAATGTCTCCGGCAGATTTGCCCAATTTCATGCAGAACTTCAAGTTCGCTCTTTGTTCTAATTTGCTGTCCATTATAAAATATGTGGTAACGCATGGGGTCAGAATAGCACCAGTCGCACTGGACGTACACAGGACGATGTCTTTTGGCACACTCACTGACTTAGGATGGTCGGTGCTCCCTGTGACAGTAAGTGCAGCCTTATGCTGCCATTTGTTGGTGTATTACAAAACTAATCTTGAATTTTTTTGATAAAGCCTTGTATATATAAGTGTATACACTGGCTGTAGGTAAATTTCTCAAAAAATGTATGCACAAAAAATAACGGTCACATGATAGCATCAATAATGGTGCGATGGCTGACGATATTTAAAGGAAACGTGTTACTAATAATAGATTTAATATACGTCTTAAAATATATGGTTTACTTCCCGGCTTTTTGTACAATTACGTAATGACTACCGCGCCTTTAAAAGCGCGCCAAGCTTGAAACATATATAATAGGTGCTGAACGGGTTAACCGTAATGCGCAGGCGCGCGGAGATTCAGGGGCCACGTCACACAGAACCCGGATGTTCGTCTCGTAGTGCACGCGGAAGTCTCGCGCTTGCTGTAGCACCACAGCGGAGGAGGCTGGAATCCTGACACACGAAGGTAAATACGCGCGTGTGCGTTTGGGTTAAAACAAATCGACAATATAAAGGTTATTCTATTTGATGACGTCAGATACAAGGCTTGTTATTTTTTAGGATGAACGTTTTGTTTTTCTTTTAAAGCGAAATGTCCAGTAATAGCGGTTTTCTCTCGATAATAGTAATTGGTACGTTTTTACAGATTAAGGTGGAACATTTCAAAAAGAACTTCAATCATGAATGTAATAATGTTTAGATAATATGGTGTATTTTATAATGTGTTGTGTTTAACGTATATAAGATAATGTCTTACAGCTAACGTTAAAGGGTGCGTTCCAAATCGATTGGCTCTGCGTTTTCATCTGTCTATCTCTCTCTCTTTTTTTAAAACTAACTAGTGCACTTAGTTTAATTAATATTATATTCTGATTAGATTTTTTTTTATTATACAATCAATATATCAATATATAATGGCTCAAAGTTTAAGTAAGTATTAAAAATGTATTCAGTTGAAATAATTTGTATGACATGACAAATCCCCACACACACAAAAATAAATAATTAAATTCAAATCAAATTTTAATTATTTGTCACATACACAGTATGATTTACAGTGAAATTTTTACATGACTGCCTGTGACCTAGAATTTAAAAAAGAAGACAGTTTTCAAATAAATAAATAAAATATATTAAATAAGAGCAAATTATACAAATATAGAAAACTTTAGCCGTAAAGGTTACAAAATGAAAATAAATACATGCCTTAAAGTTCCTTTTTATTCTGCAATTTTTTCAGTAAAGGCATATTTAGTCACCTGACTTTTTTGAGGAAGAAGCATGGGGGGTGGTTTTTTTTGAGTTTGTTACAAATTAAGTTTAAGACAACGCTGGTACAACTCTGAAACCACTACAGACAGACAGATACTTTATTGATCCCGGAGAAAATCCGGACATGACATTTGTCTTTGATGTGTATTGCTGTAAAATGTATTTAAACCTGAACACATTGAATTAACAAAACGGTAAGAAGCAAGGACTGTCTTACTTGAGGGAGCTTTATGCAATGGTGCCTTGCAAAAGTATTCACACACCTTGAACTTTTCCACATTTTATTCACGTTACGACCACAAATGTAATTTTTTTTCATTGGGATTTTATATGATGGCGCAACACGAAGTGGCAATTAATTGTGAAGTGAAATTCAAATGATTTTCTATATCAAATAAATGTGTCCTCAGCCCCACGCTTTACTCTGAGACCCCCAACTAAAATCCAGTGGAATTAATCACCTTCAGAAGTCACCATAGAGTCCACCTGTATGTATAGAATACAAGTATAAATCCAGCTGTTCTGTGAAGCCCTCAGAGGTTTGTTAGAGAACATTAGTAAACAAACAGCATCATGAAGCCCACAGAACACACCGGACAGGTCCGGGATAAAGTTGTGCAGAAGTTTAAAGCGGGGTTTACTATACGTGTGTGGTCAGAATTTTTCCCAAGATATTGTTTATGGTTATTGTGAGCACTGAGTTACACCAATAATTATAATAATGACGATAAACACACATTATGATTAGGTCATATGTGTATTTTGAGTCACACATTAACTGCATACACGCCTGGCCAAAAGTCGCACACTCTCAAATTTTCATTGACCCACTTTACTTTTAGTTACTGCATACAGTGTGTGGTGAATTCACATGTCAGAATGATTCCTTGTAATCCCAGAATCACACCTCACAATTTACATCCTGCTCATCCCATCAGGGATTAAAAAAAAACTCCACAGATAACCTGATAACCTGGTCATTCAGTACATTCAGGTCGTCAGCTGACTTCATTTTATTGCCACATAATGTTATTGAGTCTAGGCCTGAGCGACTGATCAACCCCAGATCATGACCCTGTCTCCAGAGACTTGTACAGTGAACACTATGCATGATGGGTGCATCGCTTCATGCACTTTCCTTCTTACCCTGACACACCCATCTCTCTGGACTATGCTCAATCTGGACCACATGACCTTTTTAGCATTGCTCCAGTGTCCTGTCATTACGCCACCTAGCAAATTTAAGTTTTTTTTTTTTTTTTTTTTTCAAATAGCTGTGATTTCTACTGTCAGTTTTCACCATGCATCTTTACTAAGCATTTAAGTGATCTCCATTTAAACCTTCTAAACTGGTGACCTTTTATTTATTAAAAAAATTTTTGTCCAACTTACTCGCTACTTATTTGCTAGCTGTCCTACTTTAAACAAAATTGCACTTGTATTAAACCAAATGTTAACATGGTTGGTCACAGTGTGATGGTATCGATATCAGGACTCTAGATGGCGACTGAAATGGCCGCCAATGCACCTGATGTTTTCATTTTGCAACTAGTTTTATCCAGCAACAAAACGCATGCATCGATCTTTAATCCTGTTGTAGACTCTCCTACCCGGCATAAGAGTACAGGAGCACGCATGACAGTACGGGAGGGCTGTACGAGCGATCTCGTTTCAATAACGACAGCGCTTACGAACATTAGATGCGAACGTTTCTTGGTTATTGAATGCAGCCCTGCTGGTATTATCACGTGCACAGTGAATGTATCTGGATGCATACACTGACAAACATTTGAAGTGAATTGCGAAACAAGAGAAGAGATAAACGTACACTTAATGTGGTAATATTTTGTGATCACTGTTCATTTTATTTTAATGACGTTAAGAAGTTCCTATTTTTCTTTCTTATTCTTGGTAGCTCGTTGTACTCGTCCAGTTGTGTGTTAATTGACGGGTGTGACATAGTTTAGCCGGCTTGCTCACCATAGTTAGTTAACATTATTCAGCGAACATCAACAACTAGCAAGAAAACTAAAGGGCCAAACAAAAACTTTGACTTTTCCTCACTCCCTGCCTGACAAAATCTGCCTCCTCTACATCGACCAGTGAAAGCTCTCAGATACAGCCACCCCGGCTGGACTGAGTCACTTTTCAGTCATCATTATCAGATAATGCTAATCTGACTAAATTAAAACTTTAAAGTTTAAATCAGTGTGGCTACACAAGTTTGCCTAGTTTAGGAGCCAAATTCTACTTAAGAACCATGTTTGTTCTGTATACAGAAGAGTCCTGTATACTCTGTATGCTTTAACGTCAACCTGTACTGCATACCTTGCATATTTATCTATCTACCTGCTGCAACTCGAAGCTGGTGTCCACACTATTAAATAATTTAGCATCTCTCTCTCTGTTTTTTTTTTTAACCTGACTGGAAAATTCTTGTCACCTAAAGCTCAGCTTTCTGGACACTGCTCGAGTGCAGACAGGTATTTATGGAAAAAAGTGGAAAATATTTGTCATCTTAAACAGACGGTAGTGAAAGTGTTGAATTAGAACCTGCTAATGCATTACAAAAATGTAAAAAAATAAATAAATAAAAAAAAGATTAACATTATAGTTTTTCAAGAAAGGTATAAACTTGAAGTTCATATTTGCTTATAAGTATGTACAGTAATTTCTCATGAACTGAATTTTGTTTGTATTGTGTGTGGCAGTTTTTCCCGATGAGTGAGCAATGCTAGGTCGAGGATGGGACACGCACTGTGTATCTGCTCTCGCAGTTCCATCACCATCGACGACAAGAGATACTACTTTATCCAGAAACTTGATGAGGGGTAAGGCAAAATTAAGCAAATTTTTTAAATTTATTTATTTAGTTTTGGCGACCCCTGAAAGGGAACAGCCGTAAGACAAAGAAGAAGATGATTTATTTAGTTTTATGTGTGTTTTAATTATTAACCAGGAAGTGTTTGTTTCTGTAATATGGTCTTAAAGGAACACTGTAAGAAAAGGTTGAATATACAGGTAGTCCCCGATTGAAGAACATTCGAGTTACGAATTTTCCTCGTTACGAACGGGCTGGAGAAATTAGTCGGCCTCACTGGTTTCAATGAATCAGTCCGGGAGCAGGATGATAGAAAATGTCTGTCCTGTAAAGCTGTCATGATGGTGAATAATCCTAATTTCGGAAAATCCTCAATAAACAGAGTGCACAGTCCAATACAGTGGAAATCAGCTCCGAGACAAAAGGGTGTCTGGTAGTTTTCTAAGCGTAATATTTTAAAATGTAACTTGCATTTAAAAGTATTCCATAAGTACTGTGTACTAGTAATTTGTGATGGGTGTCGTTTCAGTTATAAATCGTGATTCTTTTGTGTGCCAATTCGCGTATCACCAAATTGACTTCAAAATCAATTTTGTAATAATTTATTACATTTAAAATCGAGATGCCACGGTAGATCAGAATGTGAGCGGAATTGACTGTTTTTCCGCTTGATCTCTCATGAGCCTTAGTCTCTTAGGTATAACCAATTCTGTGCCAAGTGCACGAAATTCTGCACAACAGAAACGCATTTTTTTTATGGCACTACATTACCAAAGGTCGCGCACGTTAAAAACCTCCGATCTGCCTTTTTCTCCAAAATCTGTGAACGAATTGGACTCGCACGCTCTCATTTACACACTCTTGTACCAATTTCAAAACACCACATGTGCTAATGTGTCTCGTTGGAAGTCGCACATCCACGCATTAGAGGCTGCACTCAACCCTCATGATCACTATTTCTCAACATGCGCTCAAGACTCTGGAGGTGTTTGAGGCAGTAAAACATCAGTTTCTTCATAATCCTACAGGTGGTACACTCTAAACATGGCAGGAGTGAACTATTTGCCAACTTTGTCCAGAAATAATAAATAACATAGATATGTGATGCTTAGTAAGAAATTAGCTTTTTATTTAATTTAATTATGAGTTAAATGTTAAATGAAACTCTTGTATTTGAAGTTAGTTTGTATTGTTTAAATGCTATAAGGAGTAGTGATATAAGGTGTGGGATACATTTTAATTAATATTCAATGAAGCTGTTGAATAAAGCTAAGGTAGAAAACTTTGGAGTTACGAGGCAGTTTTTTATTTTTTAAGTATGTTCAAGGTCTTAAAATTGTAAAACAAAAAAGAAAGTCTGAAAAAAATGTAAGGTCGAATATGTATACAAATATGGGATATGTATACAGACTTAAAATAACCTCTCTGGTTTTGGTCCATTCATGTCTGATATGAGCGGGCGAAATAATGCGTACCCAAAAACTAGTGAAAGAACCAATATAAGCTAGCCAGTCATTCAGACCAACTTAACAACGAAAAGATCGGGATCGTCATTTTGAAAATTTTAGCCATGTTCAGTAAATCACTGAGCAACTGACAGTGTAAATGTAAATTGGCTAGCTATGTTACCTAATGTTAGTGATGAAAAGATGGAGGTTGCTTAAACTTGCTATGGTAATGGTGAATATTCAGCTACTCTTAAATGAATTGTTGAAAATCAAAAACGATAACTTGGTTCCAACTCGACTTATCATTTATATAAATTTAAATTAGGTATCAGGCTGTATATCATGTATTGTAGAACACACACTGGTCTGGTTAAATGTTTAATACAGTTTTCTTCATGTTCCTCCTTCAGCGGTTTCAGTTACGTCGACCTGGTAGAAGGAGCACGGGATGGCCGATTCTACGCTCTGAAACGAATCCTGTGTCATGACCGCGAGGGACGGAAGGAGGCGCAGACGGAGGTGGAAATGCACCGACTGTTCAACCATCCCAACATCCTGAGTCTGACGGGCCACGCCTTCATGGAGCGAGGAGGAAAGAGCGAAGCCTGGCTCCTCCTGCCTTATATCAGTGTACGTCTTGTTCACCACAAGAGCTTGTAGCAGTTTCTGGCTATATAGGAGACTTTACACAGGAACACTCAGTTTTTCAATGTCTTAAAAACAAAAGAATGTCATCACTACATTTCTAACCAGGTCCATTAATGGCAATAATGTGAACTGTGAAAATTAGGCTAGCATGGAGACAAGTAGCGTCATGATGATGATCTGAAAAATGAGAGCCAACTGGATAGTTATTGAAATTACAACTAGGTCAAGTCTGTTAGCATAATGATGATATCTGGAGGATTAAAGCTGGTCAGTGGTCAGCTAGCATAATGTTAACTAAATGTATATAGTGGGGCAAAAAAGGATTTAGGAGCCTCTTAAAGTAGGAGCCAGAAATCTTGCTTGTTTGTAGGTGATCGAATTCTTATTTTACAGAGGAATTTGCCAATTAATTCTTTAAAAATCCTACAATGTGATTTTCTGGATTTTTTTTTTGTTCTTATTTTGTCTCTCATAGTTGAGGTATACCTATGATGAAAATTACAGGCCTCTCTCATCTTTTTAAGTGGGAGA
>JAQQZS010000010.1:18369486-18379676 GCA_030068045.1 Platyallabes tihoni
TTTACACATTAAGTTTACTGAAAGTAAAAACAGTTGAAAGTCAGAGGACGTTTCTTTTTTTGCTGAGTATATATAATGGGCTAGCATTAAACCGAGGTTTGGACGTGAGGCCAAAAGGCTAGCTAAGCTAAGGTTCTCTAAATGGCTGACTTTGCTCTAGAGGTACTAAACATAAAACGCTTATAATACGCTCCACAAAATAAGGAAAAAGTTTAGCTTGTTAGTTTACATTGAAAACCTGTAACTGTAAATAGCCATGAAGCTAGCTATTGGTGGTTATCGTACTCGTTGGATGTATACAGTATTCATGGCTTTCTGTACACATGTTTCAGAGTGGTGTCCAGTACATCGCCGCTCCGTCAGGCTCCACTGCTGATGAGGTTGTCATCAACGCCTGTAACGAGCTGGGAATCACTCTGGTGCACACCAACCTTCGCCTCTTCCACCACTGAACACGCTGCCAACTCGGTTCCTGAGTTCTTAGACCAAAACCTAGACCTTGCACCACCTCTTACATTAGTGCCTTTCTTTTGCTAAGCCGGATTAGCATGCTGTTTAGGTTTTTCTTTAAACATTCCATTTTTACTGTAGCGAACAACAGCTTAAAAAGTTGTACTATTTCACCTTAAATGACTGTTAAAATTTTAGTTTACACTGTATTAAATGGTACAAATCACGCTCTAAATGTACAGTTACCGAACACTACAACTTCATCACATTCCTTTATACTGCCTGTGGGAGCTGTCTGAAATAATGCAGATTAAAATATGTGCTCTAAAGATTTTTTGTTTCTTGAACAAATCTTTAAAATAACGCCTTGCTATTTAGCTTGCTAGCATCATACTGCCTGATAATGTCAAAAACTTGATGCAAAGTAATAAAAATATTATCTAAAATTTTACTGATTAACTAGAATTATGTATATTTAGCTAACCAGATAGTTAGCTTAATTTGTTGTCTATGCTAGTTTGGTAATTAGATGGCCAGTTTTTTTTTTTTTTTTTTAAACAAGCGGTTTATTCACTTGTTTGTATTAGCCTGATTACAGTTAGTCTAAAAAAGAAAATTGTTATTGTAGCTTGGTGATTAGCTAATTTATCTATTAGCTTGGTGATGAGCTGATTTCTTGTTAGCCTTATCGTTAGAGGAGATGTCTCTGATTGGTAATTAACTGCCTACTCTCAAGATTATCCATTTTTTTTTTATATAGCATAGTTATACTATATTTAGCAAGTCTTATGATTAGCTGTTGTCTGTTAGCTTGGTTGTTAGTGGGTTTATTGGCTATATTAGCTTGTTAGCTGGTGATTCACATGATTTCGCTCATGATTCTATTGCCTACATTAGTTTTTTATTATAAGCTGATGTTTTTTTTTCTTTTAGCTTGGTATTTAGCAGGTTTGTTGTCTATTTTGGCTTCTTTACTAGCTAGCCAGTGACCAAACTATCTGGTTATTTCTTGTCTGTTTTAGGTGGCATTTCTCAATTAGCTGGTTTGTTAGTTTGTCTGTAATATAAATTTGTTCATAAGTTGGCAGTTGTTGGCTGCGTTAATATTTATTAACTGGCTTGTGGTGTGTATATAAGCTTGTTACTAAACTACTAATTAGCTTCAGGCTAAAATGCTCTGGAAATTCATATATATTCAAGTACATTTACTTGGATGTTTATTACATAAAACACAGATATTATGGTTCATTTTAAAACTTTATTAAAAATGGGGATTTGACAGTAGTGATGACTTTGGCACCAACAGTACAGAATTACTTTCTTTACTGCATTAACACTGGTAGGGCCAAATTGATAAATAAATCACAAAGCATTTGACAAATCAGGACAAAATCATTTGTTGATCTAAAAAACAGTGCTGGCTCTGAGTGAACTCGTGCCACAGGAAAGAAAAGAAAAACAATTTAAAAAGCTCAGTTTGCTAAAAGCCAACATTCTCACAAATCAGTGCTTGATTTTTAATATTCTTTGTTCAGGGTTTTTTATTTATTTATTATTTAAATAACACTGATTCATTTTATTTGTTATCCTTATTCTTCATAACATTCTATGTATTAAATGCTTTATCTTCTTTGTTTACAAAAGACAAGATGAAAGCCAATCAGATGCCTGGACGGAAGCACAACCAATTAAAAGCAATAGAAATCACTATGGCATCGCTATGGTGTCATGTGGGTTTTTCTGATTGGCCGGAGAAGCAGCAGCGTTGATTGCAGTAACCAGTAGGAAGACTTTAAGGCACTGGGGAGGTTCGTCTCACAGATGTTGGCGTCTTAGATCAGGGCCATGTTAACGGGTACAAGGTTTTGGCAAGAAGTGGGGAAAGGTAAAGTCACGAATCACTTCACTCTCTCCGGTTGGGATTGGCTACAGCGTCGGCTAGGATTTCCGGCCGGAGGCACTCGATTGGGCAGTGGATATTCTGGTATGAAACAAATGGCTGGTGTTATATACAGTATAATGCGACAGAACACACATCAGCCATCTGTGTCCTGAAATGGAAAAAAAAAAAAGAAAATCCAGAACTCACCACTCTGGCGGTGCCGTGTCCGTAACGGACCGGCGTCAGCAGTTGAGTGTTGATCTCCGTTCCGGGCTTTATGCAGTTTTCACAACGCCAACCCTAATGCAGAGATTACACACACGAATACAGATATTAATGTAAATGTATACCTACCGTAACAAACAACTGTAGTATTGTTGAGTTTTGAGAGACATAAAAACACAATAGTAGTCATCAGTACACGGTGCTAATAAATATGCGCACCTGCTGTCCTCCGTAACATGTGCAGGTACAGATCGCACCGAGATACTCTTTCTGCCACTGGTTTCCCACCTGGTAGGTCTTTCCATCATCGTAACACGTCGACTCGTCTGTAGGCAAAAGAAAAGTACTCTTGAACTTCTTGACTATAGTTAAAGGCGCAATAGTTGATTGCTTCGTTGGTGTTTACTTGAAATAAATGTAATGCATCAAGATGTGGCCTACTAAGTTGTTGAGAAAAATTTCTGTTAGTCTTTTTATAGACATTCTCCTTAACATGCAGCAAATCCATTTGTCAGCATAAGTGGAAATGTCCAACACACCTAACCATTAGAAAGCTTCCCTTGAAATAATACAAATTTTATGTAACGCACTTATTACAATGTAAGTGTTTTTGAAAGAATCTGGCACTCACGTGGCTCGCATTTGAACTCTCCCTTGCCGTTGCCGAGGCAGGTGCAGCTCATCATGTGACCGTTTTCCGCTTGTCTATCCCAGCGCTCGCCAATGCGGTAGTTCTTGCCGCTGTCATGGCACCACTCTGTGTTAGAAGAAAGGAAACGTCACACAAAACACACGTAACACTACTTTTTCGACTTTGGCTCTGGGTGAAACAGGACATCTTGAATCGTTAAAAATGTGGCAAAATGACAAGATACAGGAGCCAATCAAGTTTCCGTATGCTAATAAAAGGAAATTCGAAGGGTTTTCTAATTTGCATGTTTATGCCAAGTATAAAGAAAGCATGATTTGGATTTTTTTTTTTTTTTTACTTTTATCTAAAATCTTTGTAAAAAAAAATTTTCAAAGTAGTTTTTAGTATCATTTTATCTCATTTTGATGTAAATTAATGTACATACTGGAGGAGTCGCATCGGAAATGGCCGCTGCCCAAACCCAGGCACCTGCACCACAGCTTGAAGCCGGTCTCGGACATGCGCTCCCACTCATCCCCGATATTGTGACGAGTACCAGATAAAGTGTCGTAGCAGGAATCATCGCTGTCTGGAACTCCTGGAACTCGTGCTGGATCTGATAGAGAAACTTCATGTATCATTTCATATAACATTATCACATTTTACATTTAAAATAAGAAGTTTAATTACAACAAAAGAATAAGGATTTCAAACAGTGATTTATTTAACAGACATTTTTTATTATTTCGTTTTTTTTTGGTTTTTTTTACCTGTGTTACCGGCGGTGATGACCTCGTCAACGATTTTGTACTTGAGTGCGTCCTTTAGAGCCTCGACGAGGACGCGATACGAAGCACCGGACGTGAGGCCGATCAACGTGGCGCTAGTGGAGGTGGCAGGAAGTGGAATCTGCAACCGAACGAGTTCGACACATCAGTTAATAATGTGCAAATACTCGTAACACACAAAAGCTAATGATTTTTCTTAGCTCATGCAGCCCAATTTGGTTAGCACCTTCTGATTAATCAGAAGAATTTCTTTTAATTGTACATCATACACAACTAGATATCCAGAAATTCTTATTGGCTTGCTCACCTGGAACATCTTCTCATCACGATGTGTGACTGGATGGCAGGTCACAAGGTAAGACTGGCTCTGCCTAAAGGGCTGCCAGCTGACCGTAGTCTGAGTCTGAGCCTCCTGAGGCGCCCCCGTCTCATTTTCTGGAAGAAGGACACTGTGAGCATTTCTGTCGCTCACCTGCACAACCTTGGGTACCCGTGAGCCATCTGGCCCCGGGGCGGGCAGGTAGATGAGAGTTTGGCCCGGGACGTAATGCCCGGGACGTGGTTGTTGCCCACTGTGAGGCAGGGTTGGCTGGTTGTTGTATTCGGTGTACTCCATGCCCTGGCCGTTGTGACCTGGAATTGGCTGGACTGTTGGACCTGCCACGTTCACGTCCGTCTCGGGCACGTCCAAGGGGCCGCGGTTGTTGGGGCGCGGATGTACAGGCAGCGGAAACAGCACCGTTTCCTCTGAGAGCAGAAAAGCCATTAGTAGCAAAGCGGGAATATAAATGAAGAGATACAGTAAGACAGCGGCTAATGGCTAGCAGAGATCCATCCAAGGAGAAAAGAATGGTTCAAGAAATGCCACAAAATGGGATATTGTTAAAAAATATATTTATCTTCAATTTAAGTGACACACAGGAAGTATGTCGCGACATCTTATGGAACATTCTGCCGTTCAATGCAATGAGGACAAAATCAGAATATGAACACTGTATTTATTACGTCAATAGTGAAACTGATAAACTTTGAAGGAGCAAAGCTCTAGAAATTTCTCCTTTTTGGATCGTAAGCATCAGCTCCTGCAGTTCGCCTCAATGTAAAGGCGCAACAAACCTTTAAGCTAAAAAAAAAAAAAAAAAAAAAAAAAGCGTTGCACGTGTAGTAGCAAACACAGAATAATTAGCATCACAGTAGATGTGATTGCTAGCTGTAACGGAACAGAGCCGGCCATAACGCAGAGGCTAACAGTCACCATGCTAGCGGCTCAAAACTTCTTTTTGTCTGCTCCTACCACTGAGCAACAAGAAGAGTGTTTTGAAGGAGTACACCTTTATGACAAATGGAACTCAACACAATGGAATGTGTGTGTGTGTGTGTGTGCTTACGTGTTCTGGCTTTGCCCACCAGAGCTGGACTTCTCAGTGAGTTCTGCAGAGCGATGATCTTAATGGTGTACACAGTGTCTGGTTTCAGGCCTACAATCACATCAAGAGTGAATATACTGACAAGACAACATCTGGACCACATCAACACACACACACACACTCTTCGTGGGAAAGAGTGTGGGAATATTGAAAGTACGGGTAGTATATAGCATAAAGGTGTTACGTTATACATCTTGTCTGTTTAGGTGTTGGTAAAAGCATGTCGAGTCAGTGTACCGAAGATGGTGGCGTAGTTGACGCCGGCGTGTGGACGCGGCGTGAGCTCACGTGGGTTGCCATTTTCTTCCTCGTAAGTGATGTAATATCCTGTGATGCGGCTTGTAGGTGGCTGCCAGTTGAAGGAGATGGAATCTGGCGTTAGAGCTAGGAACTGGAGGTTGGTGGGAGGCTGGAGGGACGAACCAACTGTGGGGGAAAAAAAAAAGATCATGGAAGAACACAGAACAAATACATTTTCTAATGTTTTGGTTTTAAAACTTAAATAATGAACTTAAGGTTTTTTGTGGAGTACTTGTGTTGGTGTTGAGGGTGAAGGGGGCGCTACGTCGGTCTCCGTTCAATGTGTACATGTTGATGATGTAAGCAGTATCAGGCTGAAGACCTAAAACACACCAAGCACAGTTTGGACATTGAATAATTGTTATTTACTCCTCCAGTCACCCCCTTAAACCCCTAATGAGGAAAACGTTACCTGTTATCGTGGCAGTGCGCTGATCACCTGGAATCTCCATCCTGATGGTTGGGTAGTTTCCTGATACGGGCTTAGCCTCAATCAAGAAACCTGTTATTGGCTCGATCTTGACGCGCCAGGAGAGTGTAATGCTTGTGTCCTTCACTTCGCTGATGCGAGTGCGCCGCGGAGGGCTGATGTCTGCCAAGCCAATCAGACACAGGATGACGGTTAAAATGGTCTACCCTTGCCAATGTCCCCTCGTCATTTCTCATTGGTTGGTTTCTTTCTTTCTTTCTACAGGTGAGTGTAGCTCAATGGTAAATTGGCATTGGAATGCTGAGCAGAAGGTTTTTAGTTCAAACCCCACCACCACCAAGTTGTCACTGTAAAGCCCTTGATTCTCGACACTTAACTCTTAACTGCTCAAATGTACAGGTATAATGAGATAAAAACGTATGTCGTTCTGGTTAAGGGTTCTGGTTAAATTGCTATGAGTGCACACCTCACAGCATGTCGATATAATGTTTGACATATAAAGGGAAGTCAAAAACGTGCAAAGTGCAATCTGACGTGTAGTATCTTAAGGTCAAAACTATTTTGGCGTGTTAGGGTTCAGGAAACATGTCCACTAGGGGGAGCTAGAACTCGAAAAACTGAAATTTCCCTGATTCTGAAATCATGAAATTGATATTTATGTATTTATTTTTTTACTTTAAAGAGTAAGCTGCCAAACTTAAAGTCTAATTGCAAAAGGTGCTTGGGACCATGCTTGGTCTAACACTCCCTTCTCTCGATTTCCTTCCACAGTCCAAATTCTCCTTCATATCTCATGTTTTATGAAAATTTCACACATTTTCCCCATTCGTTACAGGGTGACGTCTCCTAACTGTCACGACATCTGCGTCTCCCAAACAAGTCACATGAGCACACACTTACACCAAGGAACTAGCCAAGCGGTGAGATGTCAGTTGAAATCTACAGTTATGTCGGATTAATAAAGCACGCTGTTGTACAGTACATGCACTGTTTATTGTTATTTATGATTCTCAAGATTTGGACCCTGGTTTTATTAATATTATACAGCAGTTATTGTAATACATAGTATTATTAGATAAACTTCTTCACCTTCAGTTGTAGCGACCTCTCCAATAAGCGGCAGGCTGCTAACGGAATCTTTCAGTGCATACACGTGTACCTCGTACACCGTGGACACCTAGAGAGACGAAAAAGTGTAAACACTTAGCGCAACAAGTAAACAAGTAGAGCCACAGGTTGATAAGTTAAACAGGATCAGGTAGATTAAAGTAATAATAATAAAAAGAAATAATCATTTTACCAGGAGTCCAGTGACGATGACCTGCATGGCATCAGGGGCGACATTAAATTCTTTTGGCTGTGCAATGTTGTTTTTTGGCGTCACGAGAACACGATAGCCGTTCAACCTGACGTTTGGTGCCCTCCAGAGCACCACGAAGGACGAGGGGCCCACGTCTCCGAACTGGATGTTGGAGGGGGCGGGAACGGCTGTACAGGGTCGGGTAGATACAAGAAAATTGTAAGTGCATTAAAAAAAAAAAAAAAAGTTAACCTAATGACAATATTTGTGTCTCTTACGGGTGGTGTGTGTTCCCGCCAACTGTGCGGTGGCGCCGCGGTCGGTTGTGGCGACCACTTTGACACTGTATTCAGTTCCGGGTCTCAGTTGCTGAAGAAGGACGTTGTTATCGTTCCGGCTCGGAGCTGGCGTCCACTCGCGTTCTCCTGTCTCTGGGCTTGAGTAGAAGACACGGTACGAGGTGACACGACCCTGCGGAGGCTGCCAGGACACACGCAAAGAGTTGCTGTCCACATCAGAGAACGTCAGATCGCTGGGAATATCCGGTGCTAAAGAACAGACGGGGGAATGATAAGGTAAAGGGCCGAACTGGGATTATAATGAGTTTATTTAGGCAGGTATTGATATTAAATATTAGATGTACAATACAGTGAACAAATTTAAAGGAAACATGCTACATCAGTGGTGTCCAATCTTCTCCATACAGGGCCTTCGTGTGTATACAGTACAGCCAAGAGCAGCTTATTAAACAGAAGGATTCAGTTGTGGCTTCTGCTTGGTTGGAGCAAAAGCCTGAGGCCTTACACAGTACAGCCAATAAAGCTCTTCCAAGTTCAGTGATAGTTAATAACAATCATGTTCCTGGAGTAGTATTGGTCAGTGTTTACACTATTCCTGGATCAGTATTATTTACTAATAATTTTGTTCATTGACTGGGATTTTTTTTCCAAATTCTGTACTAAACATGCTCCTGGATTAGGTTTATTCACAGTGAATACTGTTCCTGGATCAGCACTAATCATTTAATAAATATGTTCCTACATCAGGATTATTCTGGACTAAATGTATTATTGGATGAGGGTTTTTCTGTAGTAAGCATATTCCTGGATCAGGTTTGTCCAGAGTGATCTCTGTTCCTGGATAAATTAATTATTAGAATTAATTTTCTGAAGTAGGTTAAAGCTATTAAAAAATATGAATCATTTTCCTTAAAACTGGAGTTATTTACTTTGGAGTCCGGGATCAGTATTATTCAGTATTCCAGGATACACTGAATATGATACTATTCCTGGATATGTGATCATTTTGGAAGTAGTCCAAGCTAGTGGTATCCTAATTAACAACTATATCTGAGCCAAACATTTTTTGGGACATTTGTAGTTGTGGATATTACCCCTACTGTACCTAAAGCTTCCTGGATTATTGGCCAGAAAGAGCACTAGTGTAGTTTACTCACTCTTTGCAGTTGCTCTCTGCACCACTGGTGTGGTATCTCCGTCACGGCCAATGGCAAAGACACTGATTACATACTCGACTGTCGGCACCAGGCCTGTTATTCTCATCTCTGTCTGATCTGTTAACAAATAGAGGAAAAACATTTAAAAAAAAAAAAAAAAAAAAAACTGCAAGTTTCCTAAATAATTGTTACATTTCAAGAAGTCTGTTCACTTTTTTAAAGTATTTTGCGTTGTATCATGCGCGACTCACCAGGTCCCACCTCCTTGGTGAAATCGGGTCCCACTCCATTTTTGGGCCTCCCAGTGACCCTGTAGCCAGTGATTGGGCCTCTGGCGGGAGTCCAGCGCACCCACATGGTCTGGTCCTCGATATCAGTTACGTCTATTTCTTTTGGAGTTGGAACACCTGGGAGAAAAGAGACAAAAAGACTAAACACAACTGGGTTTTTTTTTGTTATTAAGAACGTGCCAAGCCATTTCTAAACCATTTTTGGATTAGTATTAATCTGTGTTTAAATAGTAATACCTCTGTGACTGAATCACCCAGTATCATTTCATTTTATAATTCTGATTCTGGAGTAGCGATATTCTCTATTAACACTTCAAATAAATGACCATAATTCCTTATTCATAGCGTTCCAGAATTACATACATACTCTCAGTCAACTCTTTTTTTCATGAATATAATCATATTGCTTATCAACTCTATGCCTGTATCTATATTACCCAGTAGTTATATTGTTCAATAATATATTTATTATTGTGTTTTTACTCTGTCCCTAGATCTGCAGTATGCAGGATTAAAGCACTTTCAGAATCAGCGTTTACTAGTAATTCGTTCCTGGATTATTATTTTTTTTCTGTGTTTACTTGGCTCCTGGATAACATTTTTTCCGTGAGAGGTGTTCAAGTTAAACCGGGACTTTTGATTGCACAGAATAACATAACACAGTTATGAGAGTAAAAATCTTTATTTCTCTAAATCAACAACGTGCCTGTTAGACCCAATCCCAACCAGATTTTTAAAGGAAGTGATGCTTACGATTGGAGAGCCACTTTTAAACATTATTAATTCTTCATTACATTTTGGTCACGTCCCTAAACCTTTCAAGTTGGCAGTTATTAAGCCAAATATCACAAAAACAGCCTTTTTCCATCTTAGAAATATTGCCAAACTTAGGAGCATCTTATCAGTATCTGATGCAGAAAAGCTAGTTAATGCATTCATGACCTCCAGACTGGACTATTGTAATGCATTACTAGGTGGATGTCCTGCATCCTCAATAAACAAGCTTCAGTT
>JAQQZS010000010.1:18379776-18392415 GCA_030068045.1 Platyallabes tihoni
TTTGACCTTGCATACATGTAAACCTGTTTTAAGAGACTCATAAAGCAATATTAGCAACCTTTAAAATGGCATAATAGTGGCACTTTAAGAAATTCATTCTTGTGCTCTTGAACACCCTCACATTATTCTGCCTGTGCTCTGTTCCTGGATCAGTATTATGTATTATAAACCCTTTCCTACAGTATATCAGTCATATGGGTTATATATATTGCTAGTGGTAATGGTGTTCCTTGTTTAGTATTATTCATCAACTCACCCTGGCTGCCGGTGCGGTGTGTGATGACGGTCGGTGTGCTGGACGCTGGACTGTCTCCTCTGCCGGTCACTGCGTAGATGGTGATGGTGTAATCGGTGCCCGGCTGCAGGCCTTTAATGGTGGTCGTCGTCTCTGTGCCAGGCACGGTGAACTCCTGCCCAGGGCTGCGGTCACCTGTGGAATTACGTTTTTTTGTCCTTATTTTTGATTATGATCTTAACCATGTTTAAAGATTGTTCTCTGGATTATTAAGCATTATTAAATATTGAACTCAATATTTAACTTAACTTTCTGGGATGCGATTTAATTTTATCCCAATTTCCTACAAGACGTTGTGAAATACACAAATACACACCGGTCTGTCCGTGTTGGATCCTGTAGTAGCGCACTGGAATGGCAGGAGCTTCCCATGTGAGGGTGATGCTGTTCGGGCTGGATGAGGTCACCTCAAGGTCAGTGGGAGCGTCTGAGACTAGAAACATTACAAACATTATATAAAATTTTTAAAAACGTTATAACTTGCCAATACTAGTCCACCTCAATCTTATGTGATATTTATTTATTATTATTATTATTCTATAAAAAATAATGAGTGTGTGCTCACTGGTAGACTGTGTGCCAGTGAGAGGTTGACTCTCCTGGCGGCCGCTGATGCCGTAGATGTACAGTGTGTACAGTGTGTTAGGCTCCAGGTTGTTCAGGGCATAACGTGTGCGGCTCGGTGGCAGACGCTCTTCCTGACGGCGCCCCCCGCTGGCCTTCATGTACACCAAGCGGTAGCCTGTGATCTGCGCACGTGGGGGCCGCCAATGTGCCGTGAACGCGTTGGTGGACACGTCGGAGAAGACGAGGTCGCTGGGAGAGTCAAGTGCTGCGCGAGGGATGAAAATCAGTACACGTTAACTCAGTTAGGAGTAAAAATTTTAATGACTAAAAATTGCCTTGAAAGTATAGAGACTCACTGGTGGTCTGTCTGCCCGTGACCGGGGTGCTCTCTCTCTCACCGTATACACACAACACACTCACCACGTACTCAGTGACGGGAAGCAAGTCTACACGAAGAGAGAGGGGAAAAGATCATGAAACTGTACAATAAATCTACAACATGATGAAGATCCAGCACAATACTTTGATAAAATCTGACATATACTGTAAACTAACATATAAGCTGATTTTGTATATATTTTGTCGATTAAATTCACTGTATTTATGTAGATAATAAATCTATTCTCTATATTCACTATATATTAACCGTATTTATTTATTTGTTTGATTATTTGTTTATTTATTTATGTACAATATAATATACATTTCCAGTGATGTAAAACATCTGCCTGGTTACACAGAAATCACATATCACATAATAAAATAATAAAGATGATAAAAATTCATGTTTTGTTTTCTACATTAGACATTATACATTACAAATAGTATAATTAACATATATATGAAAATGTTACTTATCAAATTATAATGATGTACATATTTTTATTGCTCTATATCTATTTTCACAAACATTTGTTAAAACTATACATAACAAACATACTACTATTTCTCTAATTAATTTATTATTACATCCTACTCAGTTTATGTTAAAAGGCCATTTTTCCACATTTTATTATTTATTTAAAAAAATATTGGTATTGTATTAAGATCAGGTACGCAATTTTTCTAATTAATGTTTGCCTATACTAGTGTATTATTATTTGCTCAAACTAAATTACGTTCTACCATATTTTGTTCCAAAATTTTTGAGAAGTATGAAATAATTCACATTAATATTATTTTGACCTAAAATCAATTTGATTTTGAATATTCAGTTTATACATTTATATTAATTTTAATACACAAAAAACGGAAAATGTATTATTATTATTACTACACAAATATGAAAATTATTATACTTTGGAGGAGGTAGGTGCTGGTGGCTCCGCCCACATTAATTTCTTGTATGTTGTCGTCATTGTTGCTTGGGTGATAACGAATCACAAAACGGCTGATCTCTGATTGGCGAACCGAGGGGCGGGTCCATGAGAGACGCATCGAGTCTGGACCGACCTCACCAAAATTCAGATTTGTTGGAGCCGGAACGCCTGAATAAAAAAAAGGGTCATGTACAGGGGACACAACACACACACAACACACAACACACACACACACACACACACACACAGTTATACACATATTAGACGTGCAAGTAAACTTAATCTTAATTTTCAGCTCGAGAAATACACAAACAATTACTACAAACCTGACAAACGCTATTTATGTGCTAAGGTAAGTGTGCACTAATACATAACATTTACCTGCACTTTGGAGCTTGATTAAATACTAATACAAATGGGTTAATAATTCCATTTATTTTCATACCTGGGAAATTAGAATGTATACAAATATGATGCAGATGAATAAATTATGCATAAATGTTTACTTTTTGCATAAATGTACTGTACAGTATATGTGTTTACTATTATGCAGACTGTAAATGTTTACTATGTAAAAATTGTTTGATTGTTTCCGGAAATTCTATCTGCATTTTGCAATTATTAATCGATAATTCATTTGATTTTCATTTTACATCAAACCAATTTTTTGGTTCCTCTATACCTCTTTATCCTGTATACAGGCTGGCGGGGGGCCTAGAGCCTATCCCAGCAGACTTGAGGTGGGGTACACCCTGGATAGAGTGTCAATCCATCGCAGGGCACAACACACACACATACACATAGACATACACACACTTACACACACAGTAAGGACAATTTGGGAATGCCAATTAGCCTAACCTGCATGTCTCTCGACTGTGGGAAGAAGGAAGAACATGCACACAGGCGGGATTTGAACTCAACCCCTGGAGGTGACAGTGTTATCCACTAAGCCAATGTGTGCATGTTTATGTTAAGTTTAATTAAAAAAAAATTAACTATATAATTAAATGATATTTAATATTAAATAATTATCATATTAGTATGTTAAGATTTTTGTTTCTGCTGAATTTCAAATATGTTTCAAAAATACAAGGAAGCTTAAAATAAATTTTAATATATTTATATATTTATATGTATTTCTATATTTAAACAATGTTTTGTATTTTATTCATTAAATTGCATACTTTCTTACTTTTAAATATATAAAAAATAATTTAATGATTAAACCTAATGATTTCAAATAATGATTTTCATGATCATCAATCATCAATCAATCATTTTTACAGTTTATTTTTTTTGGAACAAGTTTAAATAGTTGAAACTAAATTACAAATGTACTAAATTCTAAAGTTAGAATATACTGTTTTATTTTGTTTTAAACATCTAATCCACTCACGCAGTGTGCGTATTCTACATTAGATTCTGACACTTATTTAGCATTTTTTAAACCAAATGAACCGAGTTTTCCCGCTGTACAGCCACTTAGCACGTAAAATACATTCACCAGCTTGTGTTTGCTGCGTGATGGTTGTTGGCTCGCTCTCGTTGTCCTCCGTCAGTACGATGACGCTGATGTGGTAGTCGACACCAGGCTCCAGTCCTCGAACCGTATAATAATTGGTGGAGGAATCCAGTGAATCCTCTAAGATGGGCAAACTCTCTCCGGCGGCCATTACCGTGATGCGGTACCCCATAACGGCGGGGTGGTTTATAGGCGTCCAGTGAATCCCGATGGTGGTGTCGGTCACGTTGACATAACCGAGGTCTTTCACCTTCGGCATGTCTGGAGCGAGTTTGTTTAGAGACGCGAGCAGAGGAAAAAAAAAAAAAAACAGATTGTGATCATGCATGGTTAGAAATTTGATCAATGGAGGAAGTTAAAACTGGATACACAGCATTAAATTGATATGACATGCAACAAAATTCAATAAGCGATGCACAAATTATAGCTAGAAATATGGATTACAAATAGATGAGATGAACAACTGACCAGCAATTAATTCTTAAATTGTACGATACATGGAGGCAGCCAGAATTACAGACAGAAACCAGAATTGATTGGCCACTCTAGATTTTCTTTTAGCTATAAATTAGCAATAATATTCAAAGCCAAGATCGAAATGATAAGGATTAGAGAAAAAAATGCCTGTTGAATTCTCGCCATTTCAGCTCGAATATTTTCGCATTATCGTCCAGGCGTAGAGAGATGACTACAGTCCTCAATCGTGTTTCTTTTTCCACGTTTTAGATATTAATACGGGAGTTTGTTGGGTTAAAGTTAAGAAAAGTGGAACTAACTTCCCAGTGGAAACAAATCATTTATATTATATACATCAGAGCTACAATTCCAAGCTATTTCTAACTAAACTATTCACTCAGTTATCAGCAATGTAAACCACACAAAGTTAAATAGTGCTTATTGTTATTTTACAAGTTATAGGAACACATCTTATTATATTATATACATACATATAATATACATACAATAGTATATTTCCTGTAAGAAATAACACTAGCATAACCTGGAAACTCCGCACACCGAGCGGTGGTTACCTTGTCTGATCACGGAGGAGATGGGTTCGCTCTCCATGTGGTTTTTAACGGCGTAGACGCTGACGTTGTACTCAACACCAGGGATCAAGTTCTCCAACGTGCATGATGTCTGCCCGGCCGGCACAAACTCCTCCAAGGAGTTCCCACGCTGCCCCAAGGTGGGTGCACAGGTCACCCGGTAACCGGTGATGTCTGGGGATGGGGTGGAGCGAGAGAAGGAGGGAAATAAACATGTAAGAATAATAAGAAATATATTTAAGTATTTCTTATTTGTATATTTTATACATTTATTATAAAAAATAATAATAATGACAATTTCAGTAAATAAAACAAAAATTAAATAAAATTAAAAAAATATAGAGAAAAATGCAACAAAATGAGAATAACAAGAAGAAAGAAAAAAAAAGCATAAATAAAATGCAATTATGAATTAAAAAATGTTAAAGAAGTGGACAGAAAGTGAATAATCTATTTAAATAATTCAGAAAATTTTATATGGATAAAGAATAATAATATAATAATTTGTAAATGTTAAAAAAAAACACTTTTAAAAAATTTAATATATGATATAATATATGAATCTGATCATGTTTTTAAAATCAAAACAGTATTATAAAAATAAAGATCTAAAACGTCAGAAAAATTTGTAAAAAAAAAAAAATCCATTTCAAACAAAAAAGTTCTCACCATTTCCACAACAAACCAGTGTTTGCAACATTCACAGTAACACTAACACACACAGACTGATTATTTACCGGGCGTGGGGGTCTCGCGCCAGCGTACATTGAGGTCGCCCGTGTCGGGGTTGGACACCAGATTCAAATGACTCGGTGGAGACAGCGCTACAGAACAAACAAGAACACAAAGAGTCACGTTAATATTCCCTGTGACACACACACACACACACACACATATACACATTTCTGAGTGTTGGTCCTAGACCTCCCTATGTTTTGAGTTTCTTACGTGTAACGACTTTGTGCGTGATGGGGCTGCCCTGTTTGCGGTTGTTGAATAGCGGCTGCAGGCTGTAGGTGTACTCCACTCCGGGGGTCAGGCCCCTGATGTAGATACTTCCTGAATCGGAGGTCACGACCCTGGGAGCCTCGCCACCTTGACTCGGTTTCACCGACATCTGATATAAAAAACAAAAAAGTGGTTATAGTTATAAAAACAGTGTCACCGTATAGACAGCGTAAAGACACAGTGATAGCGGAAGTGAGACGAAAGTGTAGAGAATGTCCACATTTTCCTCAGACGTGTTGGGAAAAAATGACTCTGGATAACTAAATGGCACCGTAACTACATTTAGCGTTATTCATCAGCCAAACCCCCGTGATTTCCATCATTTTGAGAATAACAGGAACAACAAAAGTGGTTGAAGTTGTGAGAGCACTGTTGCTAGGCAACAAGGAGACAATGACGGAAAATTAAATGCCACCGAATGATGAAAAATTATCATTTGTTTTGTGTAAATCTTTGTACACAGACAAAGGAAAGAAAAAGTAGACATGAGACGAAAGTGTAGAGAATATCTCAGATATGTTGGTAAATCTTTGGACAACTAAAATGACACTGTAATTACATTTAGCACCAGTTGCTAGCCAAATCTGCACGATTTCCACCATTTCTACCGTATGGACTCAGAAAGTTCAACACTGGTTAAGGTTGTGAGAACGCTGTGGCTAGACAACCAGGAAACAATGAAATCGGAGAATAAAACAAAAAAACAAAAAACAAAAAAGACTCTAAAAATCACACAGTAATTACTGTAATGTCGTGTGTTTACCCTGTAGCTGAAGCGCGGAACAGGAGTCCAGGAGATGATGATGGAGGTGTCGGTGACGTCCGTGGAGAAACGGGGAGCGTTACCGAATGGCACAGCTAAGCGATACATACACAAGGCATGTTTGTAATACAATGACTGAGTAATTAACACAAAATTGTAAGTGTGCAGAATAGCTAGCTACGCAACTTCTCCTTGGTTTTGTTGCAGTTTTACTGTAAACTCACAGGTGGTGGCGGTCCCAGAGATGCCCTCGCTCAGCGTGTTGCCCTGCTCCGAGTGCAGTGAGATGGTGTACAGCGTGTCCGGTTGCAGGTCCTGGATGGTGTACTGCGTCTCTTCAGGTCGGACCCTCAGCTGCTTCGGAGGGGTGGAGTCCTCTGCGGTTACGAAGAGGCGATAACCGGTGATCTGGGACTGCGGGGACGACCACATCACCACAATGCTGTCTTCTGTAACTTCTGGGAAGCGCAAGTCTGTAGGAGTATCAGGTACTAAAGGAACAAGAGGGCAAAGGTTAACAATGTGGCCAGCTAAATAATAAATGAATAATTACATGTTGCTTGAATTGAATACTGTATACAAATACGTCTGGACTCACGGGTAGACCTCTCTCCCACCAGCGGCTGGCTCTCAGATCCGCCGTAGAGAGAGTAGATGTAGAAGCGGTACAAGGTGCCAGGCTGAAGGTGTGTGATCTCAGAGTAGGCGTTGGACGTAGTGGGAAGCACTAGTGGCCTTTGCGTTGCACGGCCATCAGAGCCCACAGGTTCATAGGTCACGCGGTAGCCCGACACCTCGCTAGGCGGCCCTGTCCATGTGATGGTGATCTTCACATCGCTGACCTCATAGAACTGCAGCTCGGTCGGTGACTGGACTTCCTCTGCAGGCGGAGTCACATATGGTCATATTACAATGGACTGAAATGATGCAAATAACTCACAGATCAACATTAAAGAGGAATAAACTTTTTCTCAAGGTTTATATGGCATGTGTCGTTATTACAGACTGCTACAATGTGTCACAGTATGCAGGATGAACCGGACAGACCTTATCCAATGAAAACATTGAAAAGAAAGAAGGGGGAAAAAAAAGAAGTTAAATACAAAAATTTAAAAAAAATTAAAAAAAAGAATACAGGGAAGTGGAGTAAAATGAATAAAGTAAGAAAATGTATGAACAGAAAAGAAATGAAGAGTTGTAAAGAAAAATAAGTAAAAACAAACAAGAATAAAAAAGAATGAAAGACTTCAAAGAAAAAAGTGAAGATCAAAGCAAAACCGTGATAAAAATTAATGAATGAAAGAAAGAAGACAAAGAAAGTAGAGTAAAGATGTTTAAGGAAATGAATGTAAAAGAAAAAGAAAGAGAAAGAAAGAAAGAACAGAGTAAAATATTGTTTTTTTTTTTAAATATATTTTTTTATATACAAAAACAAGAAAGCAAGTATGAAGAACGGGAGAGAAAGAAAAAACAAGAAAAATTAAAGAAAGAAAGAAAAATGTAAAAGCAAAAGTAAAATGATCTGTCTATAAATGAAAGAAACAAAGAAAGAAATGATGAAAAAATAAATAATAAATTTATAAACAAGTGAATGAAAAAAATTTAATCAAAGCATGAAAGGCATCCTTTTGGTTATCACACGTTTGAATCTCATAATGTCCAAATTTCATCCGGTTTACCAGCACAGGTTTTCTAAAAAGACTCCCTCACCATCTCTCCAGTCTCTCAACAACACAACACAAACCATCAGACACATTCTACGTGAGGAAGAATTACAAACAGGGAGGCTGCTTTGCTTGCAGAGGGGTGCTCTGCAAGTGTGTGTGTGTGCGTGTGTGTGCAAAATTGCCAGTTGGCAGGATTATCAAAAAAAGAAAACTGAACATGATGGGACACACACACACATACACACACACGGAAACCTGGCTAAGAGTGTATGTGAGCCCAGTGCATGGTGGGAGAAAACTGTTATGCCTTAAAGGAAATAAGCAGTGCTTGTTGTGGGGTTTAAAAGCGGCCCATTCCAAGGTTACATCATGTTTTCCGAGGCAGAAGCACAGGATCTGGGGATTTCCTCTTATGAATGTTCCAAAAGGCTTCAAAGGAATTTCTTTCCTATTAGTACCAAATAGCCTTAAAGTGTGTGTGCGTGTGTGTGTGTGTGTGTGTGTGTGTGTGTGTGAAACAAAATCATGGTTAAAAAGCACTGTGTACTACAGTGTGTAGCTCAGAAAACCTGTGCAGAGAAATGCATTATGGTACAGAAAGGAGTGTAAGATAGGAACAAAAGAAAAAAAATGATCGAGTGAGAGAAAGAAGAGAAAAAGTAAAATAAAAAAAAATAAGAAGAAGAATTGAAAAAATATTATAAGGATTAGGACAAAGTGTGAGGAAAGTAAAAAGTAATAAATAAAAAAAAAGCTTTATTTTTGTTACAGCAATAGTGAAATAAATAATTAACAAAAAAGAAAACCAAAAACCAAAAAAACTAGAAAATTTAACCGACAGAAAGTTGCAGAAATCAATTAATTAATGAATGCATGAAAAAAAAAATAAAAAGGAAGAAAATGTGGAAGGAATGAAAGAAAGGAGAAATGGCAAAATGAAAGAAAAAATAAAGTAAAAGAAAAAAATATAAAAGGTAGGAAAATTAAAGAAGAGTATAAACAAAAAAAGAAAAAAGGAATAGAAAAAGGCAATAAAACACAAACAACATTAAATACAAATAGAACAGTTATTTAAAAAAAAGCAAAAATAGGGAAAAATAATATGAATGAAAAAGAAAGAAAGTAAACAGGATGATAAAAATCTAACAAATAAAGAAAATAAGTAATAACAAAAAGGAAAAAACGGAGAAAATAGAAGAAAGGAGGATGAAGCAAAAGAAGTGAATAAAAAAAATGTAAATGTATAAAGTATTCAAAAAATATTCTGGAGCGAAAGAAAGGAAGTAAGGAAATAAAAGGAAGGAAAGAATAAAAGAAAAAATAAAAGAAGGAATGCATGTTAATTTAAAAAATGAGGAAAGAATATGAACAAAAACCAGGGATAGGAGAAAAAAAGAAGATGAATAAACCAGAAAGAGAAATGATAATATGTAGATGAAGCAAACAAAATAAAAAACACTAATGAATGAAAAACATGAAAGAAAGAACACAAAGACCAATAGACCAGTGGCAAAAGAAAGAAAGGCAAAAATAAAGGAGATGAAAAATAAAGCAAACAATCAAATGTGGGCAGAGCTCAAGGAGAAAAAACTATTTAAATATGATTAAGCTCCAACCATTTAACTGTTCTGGACCTCTTGCCCCATGTTGCCTATTGCACCTTTACCACGCGGGCTCGTTGTGTTTGTGTCTCACCAGGTCGCGACTCTCCGGCTGTGTGCACCTGCAGCACCACCGGTTCGCTCTCCAGGTTTCCCTCCACGGCGAAGATGCTAACGTTATACGACTGTCCGGGCTGCAGGTCAACCAGGGTCACAGTGGTTACCGTCTCGGGCAGGATGAGCTCAGTGCTGCTACCTTCAATGGATGGGGTGTACACCACACGGTAACCTATACACACACACACACACACACACACACACACAGAGAAAAAAGGTTTCAGTCAAGAAATCGAGATGAACTGAATAGCTGCGTAACATGTAAGTCTGTAACATACTGGTGATCGGCGCTTGAGGTTTGGACCAGGAGATCACGATGGACGTTTCCCCGACCTCCGTAACTCTGTGACCGGTTGGAGTATCAGGAGCTGAAGATCACAAAAAAAGTATATCATTAGTCCTGTGTCATACCAACAGTAAACGCATCCTGACACCATTCATGTGTGGGGTTTCTTCTCAGCCAATGGAGTGGGCTCACTCACAATTTTGCCTAAGAACACAGCCATGAATCAAGAATGTTACAAAAACATCCTCTGAGAACAACTTCTCCCAACCATCCACGAACAGTTTGTTTTTTACCAATGTCTTTTCCAGCATGATGGAGCACCTTGCCATAAGGCAAAAGTGATAACTAAGGTGATCGAGAAACAAAACAACGAAATTTTGTGTCCATGCCCAGGAAACTTTCCAGACCTGAAAAGTGATTTATTTTGAATATTTGTTTTAAACAACTTACACAGTAGTTAGTGAATCAGCTAACAGATAGTGTAGTAATAATATTCATGCCAGTAGGTAGTTTTGGCAATAATAATAAAAAAAAAAATCTCCCTCCAGTGGAAAGTGGTGTAAATGACAGCTAGATATTCGTTCCGTACCGGTGGTCTGAGTGGTGGTTAGGATGAGGTTAGTCTCTCCTTCTGGCTCGACTTCATAAACTTGAACCTGGTACGTTCGGCCTGGTAGGAGCTTGTCAATGTTCACCGATGTGGCCGTGCGCGGGAGGTCTGAAAAAAAAAACAACAACAACAAAAAATAAATGTGTAAAAAACTTTTGTCAGGGAATCATTAACATTTATTCCTAAATATTTTGTTTATTTGTGTAAACAGTGCTAGCTTGCATGTTAGCCTGTTACTATAAAGCTAGCTTGTGTGTTAGACTATTTGTTTGTATTACGTTAATCTTTTGACTTTGAAAGCGTTATGGTTACCGATCACCGTGGGCTCGGCTCCCTCCTCAGAGAGTTCATACAGCACTCTGAATCCAGAGATGGTCTCAGACGCTGACGTCCAGGAAACGACAAAACTGCTGGACGTGATCTCGGTGACGGATTCAGACGTGTCGAGTACTCGCGTAGGCAGATTGGTCACGCCCTCTGTTGGAACCACTGCAAATGAACAAATAAAATGGAAAAGCTAGTGTGTTTACTGACATGCTAGTTTGTGGTTTGAAAGTTCAACTATAATATTATTCCTGATATTAGCTTTTTTGCTTTTATGCTAATTTGAATGTTAGCTTGTTTTAATATAATGCTAATTTGAGCACATAATGCTAAATTAACTTGTTTCCCATACTGCTAGTTTGAAGGTTAGCTTGTTTCTGATAATTCTAGCTTGAGAGCTACTTTCTTACAAAGCTAGCTTGGAGATTAGAATGTTCCCTGTACTGCTAGTTTTAATGTTAGCTTATTTATTTATAATGCTAGTTAAGGGCTAGCTTGTCAAATCTTTTTCTAATAGTTCTAGTTTAAGATAGCTTCTTTCCTATAATGCTAGTTTTGGCATTAGCTTTTTTCTTGTAACATTAGTTTGAGTGTTTAGATTCTTTTCTACAATACTTGCTGAAGCATTAGCCCATTTAATGTAATTCTAATTTGAGGGTTAGCTTTTTTATTACTACGAGATGTTTTTTTTTTTACAATCATATTAGCTTGAGCATTAGCTTGTTTGCTACACTGCTTGTATAAGATCAGAGGAAGCGAGTAAAGTGACGTACACGAGCCGTGGGATGTGGTGAAGTCGAAGCTGGTCACTTCTCTCTGACCGTAGCTCAGGATGCTAATGAGCTGGCCCTCGTAGGTCAGACCAGGTTTGAGGCCTGCGATAGTGTAGGAGTTGATGTGACCCGGAATAATGACCTCCCTCCATGCAGTCCGTGTGTTTTTCTGTTAAAAATAACAGCATGAGATTTGTTAGAAATGGCCTGTGAGTTTTTACTTCACTCTTCACTCTTCTCTCTCTCTCTCTCTTTTTTTTTTAATTTTCTGCACTTTTTCTAATGTTTAATTTTTTTTTACTAACACTGCCTTTCAATTTTTCTTTCATACTTGACTGCTATTCTCTTAACCCCATCCTACCTCTTATACCTTTCCTCTGTCACCACCTCCTTTCTTTTTCTTTCTTTCTTTCCTAACTACCTACTGACTCTCTTCCTTTCTTAACACCATCCTACCTCTCTTTTTTCTTTCTTAAACCCTATTATGCCTTTCTTCCTTTCTTTTAGCCAAGTTCTTACTTACCTCTTCTCTTCTCTTTCTTTCTTAACCGCATCCTGTTCATTTTCTTTTCTTTATCCCATTTTTTCTTTTATTCTTACCTTCTTTTTATTTCTTTATCCCCATCCTCCCACTCTTTTTTCTTTTTAACCAATATCCATTATTCATTCATTCATCTTCTATACCGCTTTATCCTTGATCAGGGTCGCGGGGGGCCTGGAGCCTATCCCAGGAGA
>JAQQZS010000010.1:18393797-18408271 GCA_030068045.1 Platyallabes tihoni
TGTATTTCATTTGCAGTTGTCAGTACCTTTTTTACACAGGTAATTATACAATGCCTATTTAAATTTTATATAGACCTTCATTTATATAATTAAATATGCTGCACAAGAATTTCCTCAGCCTGATGCACTTATGGTAATTTACAACACACACACCCCTGTGTCCGAGCAGATGGAGGCGTTTCAGCCTGTAAGTATAAACATATTCTAAAAGCCTAGATAGACTACATACTGTAGTCTCTGAAGAGCTCGGACACACTCGCTTCACACACTCGCTTTACACACCGTCAGCGTCTCTGTATGCCTGTAAGCTTCGCCTCAGTGGAGTACAGCACAGGGTACAGCAAGAAAATGCAGCACACACAGGTTTACATGAACATACAACATGTCATAAAACTCCTTTTTTTTTTTACTGCTATATTTAATACCCTCTTTATTAGTTTCTTTCTACCTGCTGTCTTTTAATACACCCCTTTCTTTCCTTCTTTGTTTTATTTAGCCCAACTTCAGTCAAAATTAAATTTCTTGCTTTCCTTTTTTTTTTTTTTTTTTACAAAAAGAAAAATTCATTCATGCCAGAATCACAACATTTCTGCCAGAATAACAGAATAGTTATAAGAGTAAAAACTCCCTTTATTTCTCTATATAATCCCCTGCTACATTTTTTTCTTTTTTCTTAAACTCTTCCCTTTCTATGTTTCTTTATGATTAATAATTTTTATTTTATTTGTCCTTACTATTTTCTTTCTTTATTAATTTAAACAATGTATTTTATTTATTTATTCAATACCTTCCCTTTATTAATCTTTCATCAGGCAACAGATTTTTTTCCCTCTTTCTTTTCTCTTTCTTTATTTCATTCCATCCTAATATTATTTCTTACTTAATTCTTATTTTAATAATCCTAACCTGCTCTTTTATTCCTTTGTCACTCATCCACTCTTTCCCACTTATTTTTGCATGGCTCCTTCTTTATCATTTCTTTTATCACAAATAGTCACTTTTTTGGCAAATACTTTAGCAAAGTAACTAAAATAACCTGATTTAACTTTAAAAGCAAAAAAAATGGAGAAGAAGAAAAAGTGACTTTTAAGTGGATATCACCTTTTTCAGACTCTTCAAAGCAAGTCTATGTCTGGACAAAGTCTACTTTGTTGAATAAACCAATCTTAAAGTACAGTATCTTTAGATCTGCTCAATCAATAAGAAGGGTGGAAGTGTTCTCTTGTTAACACAACTCTGAGCAAAGGAGAAAGATGTGAAGAAAGAAGCAGCCACACGTCTAAATCCATCTGGGCCGCTTCAAAGTGCTTTACTGTAAGAAGGAATTTTAGGAAGGAGAGCTTAAAAAAAAAGGATGATTAATCAACAGAATCTTTTTATGTACGACAGACTAATGATCGGATGCGGCTTGACAGCGTCAACACCTGACTAAGGTCCAAACTGTTGATCAAACATGTTTACGTAACATTTTCCAGTCTTTAACCCCAAGAAAATATTTGCCCTGCTCTCTGAATCAAGCTTCCCGTGAAGCACACTGCCTCAGGAATACTGAAGGAAACTCTGACTTTCTGTTTTGAAGTGTCAAACTCTGGTCTTTGCCTTTAATGATTAAATACACCAAGTTACAGCCTTCGTTTAAGGAGAGCAAAACTGACAAGCTGCTATGTGATCTAATATAGTCCACTGCACTGAAATGAAACCACCCACTCTTGCAGTATATACAGTATGTGTGTGTTTGTGTGTGTGCTGTCACAGAATAGCAAAAACGAAATAAAAAAATCTAACATATCTTAAAGAGACAAATCTTAAACTTGTGAGAATGGGTGTGGCTTAATATTCTAATATGCGTGCTTGATTGACAGCCCTCTGTGCAAGACTCCTACAGTAACTTTGCTTTAAAAACTCTCGGACCATTGACCTTTCAATAAATTGGACCTTTATTTGTTCTAGATTATGTTATTTTTAAATCAACATTATTATGGTACACATTGTAACTCACCCCTGGCCCGGAGAGGCTCGCAGGCATGTTCTCCAATAGAGTTTCCGTAACATGTGCACCGATATTGGACGCCGTGGCTCACTTTATCCCATGTCTCTCCAATCTGATAAAACACTTTCGTCTCAGCTTCTTGGCACTGATCTGGTGGCGAAGAAAATATTTATATTACTAAAGTGCAGATGTTCTTTTTTTTTTTTTTTCGAGCTGTCAAACTGGCTGGGAAACATCTGGCTTGCTGGCTCAATTTCCAGAGAAGCTCTAAACTTCACCTCCTGTCTGAGTCCAGACAGCTGTGAGCTTTTATTCTCTAGATTGTTAGTAAAAAAAAAAAACAAATAAAAAAAACTAAACGAGGCACTTTTTCAACCCAAAAAACTATGATCTGTATGAAAATGTCGTCAGGCTTTGGGCACAAAAAGAACATGTGGAGAAAGTGTATATTACCGATAGCGTCGCATTTCCATCGGCCACGGCCCTGACCGAAACACGTGCAGTTCATCATGTAGCCCTCTTTGTGGCGCTTGTCAAATGTCTGGCCAACTTCATATGTGAGTGTGTCTACGATGCACTGATCTGATGGACAAAAACATGATGTCATGGTTTGTTGATGTGAAAAACATTTTTGCTTTTTGGTTTGTACTTTATTGTTGTGATTAACATTTGATTTGAAATATCTACAGAACAATCCAGACGTATGAGTTTGTGTAGCTTATTAATTAATTCATTTGATTGTTAGCTGTTGAATTAAATACAAAGATTAGGTAATGGAAACTATGGTTAGATAAATAAACATGCACCATTCTGTTTATGGGAAATTACAGTTACAGACAGAAATACACAGTTTGGATTTTGGAGCCTACAGTTTTATAAATATGTATAAAGTTTGGGGTACAGAAGCTATATTAATTAAATAATATGCAGTTTAGGTTATGATAGATACAGTTATATAAAATAATATGATGTAGCTAAAGCTATAAAATAAACATGAAGTTTGGGATATGGAAGCTACAGTTATAAAAGTAAATACAAAAGATTGAGTTACAGAATCTCTAGCTATAAAAATAAACACTAAGGTTGGTAGCTATAGTAAGTAAAAGTTTCAGTTATGGAAGGCATCAAGAAATAATTATAAACATTGAGTTGCAGAAACTATATTGATAAAGATTGTTATGAAGTTTACGTTAAAGTAGCTACTGTTAGTGGAATATTTCGAATGTTCGACTTGTGGTAGCTATAGCAATGGAAATAAATTCAAAGTTCAAAGCTATAGTTATGAAAATACATACAGAGTTCTAGTTCTAAAATTAATTTTGGAAAAATTACGAAGAATGGGTTTTGCAATTCAGGTTATGGTAGCTACAGTTATAGAAATATATATGAAGTTTGGTTATAGTAGCTATAGTTATGGTTATAGTTACAGAAACTAAACTACTATAAAAAAAACTTCTATAGAGGTATCTATAGAGATGAATATGACATTTGGGTTAAGGAAACTATAAAATATACAAAGTTTATGTTATAACAGCAATAGATATAACATTACATTTGGGTAACAGTAGCTTTAAAATAATATGTTAGATTATACATTTATTAGATAGAATTAGTTAGCCACAGAATGATTGAGTCATATATAACTTTTTTTTTTATATGAAATTGGGATTTATGATAGCTACAGAATCAGTTTAAGAACAGAATCAAGTCTGGGTTTGCACCTCGAAGCTGTGAGTGGGCGACGCAGCTCCACTCTCCCCGGCCGTTACCCAAACACTTGCAGCGCATCATGTGACCCATGGTGTCATGGCGCTTGTCCCACTCATCATTTATGCGGTACATGACGTCGTTTACTGTGCAGACTTCCTCATGATCTGGAGAACACAAGAAAATACAGTGAGACTGTGCATCCCCCAGTGACAAAGTGAAATCCGAGGACACAAAGTCCTATATCTCAAAGATTAATGTGTCTCTGATTCTGAGTTTGAGTCTTATTAGGGATTAGTCTGGTGTATAGTCTTAGGTTATTAAGGATTTAGGTAAAATACAGTCAAGGTTTAGTTTGCTTTCAATCAAGCCTGAGTGTGCGTGTGTGTCAGAATCATAGCAGGTTCTCTTTAAAAAAAGGTTGGATTACGTAGCTCTAGCCAGGATATATAGAAATCAGTGACTAGTTATAGCCAATTATTATTATGTGCTTATAAAGACTCCCTCTCATAATGACATAATGACCATTAAATGCTGCACTTGGGTTTTGACGTCCTGGACTACAGCATGGCTGGCTTCATGAAAAAGCTATTCGCGTCTATAAAACCAAACCTCATGGCAGAGATTCAGACAAAAAGGATGATTCAGTGCAAGCCTCTGGCTGACCAACTCTGTTCCAGCATGCTTGTTATAGTGCGTAGTTAAAACCAGTCCAAATCAAATATACTGTATTTGTGCAGGTAAACTATGTTCAGTCAGTCATTAGCGTATACTGTTACCCCATAATTAATGAAAAAACAGCAGTAGACTGGTAGTGGACTCTACGTACCAGCCATGGGACAGAATCCGTAGCGTCGCTCATCATCGTAGTTTGCCGTCGTGCCACACCACTTCATCCCATCGCGGCGGCCGTCGGCTGTGCAGTCCGTGTAATTACGACCGTTGTACAGGAAGGGAAACTGGCACAGTGCACCGTTAGAGTTTCCACCGCGAGTTGTCACCATCACTGCAAGGAGAGTATAAATCCTCCTATAAAACAGCAGCTTCAAGCAAGTCCTGGCACCAAAAGTGGCTTTTCATTGTAGCCCATAAGTACCCATGGTGACCCTGGTGTCATAAACCCTTTAAATGTTCTGAAAAGTTCCTTATTCTGCTTTGTCCTTGACTTTAAGTCATGAAGTTCCTAAGTGACATTTAATGAACATCCTGGTGCACTAAAGTGATGATCTGTGAATTTGTTTACCCATGACCTCATTTCCAAAATGGTGGTATTCCTGGGTAGCACATGTGACAGAACTAGCTCATATTTAAAAAGTCTATTTAACAATTCTAATGATTTAATAACACACATTTCATATTTAACCTATGCATTGATAAAAACAAATTAAGAAAATGTAGTCCCAAACCTGAGTTTTCCCCAAATTAAATGTATACAGCACATTAACTCTAATGATAAGTGTTATTTGGGGTTAAAAAAAAAAATCTGGGACTCCAGATCTGGGAGTCCTTAGCATAGGACTGTTGGTTAAATTGCAAAGCTGGGATCTTGGGGACAAGAGGAGATGTTGGTTGAATCACAAAAAGACCTTGTGGAAGACCTAGCACCTTTCATTTAATGCAAATAAAGTTTGGTTTAGCATTTTTTCTGCAATAAAATTACAAGTTCAGATCCAATCCTAAAGTTGGGACTTTAGGTCCAGTCCTAAAAATGGGACTTTGAGTCCAATTCCAGAGTTGGGACTTTACAGAGATTTTAGATCCAATCCCAAATCACAGGCTTTTTCTCCAATTTAGCCATGAAAGGCCATGGACTCGATCCAAAACTCGAAAGATTTAAATCCAATCACAAACTATGATACTTGGATCCATTATACCTATCCATGACCTTAGTTTAAATCAAGAGTTTGGGTATCATTCCAATGCTGGGAGTTCAGGTGCAATCCAGTTACTCACACTTCAATCTAGGTGCTCACAGTTTAGTTTCAATTACTAAACTGTGATTTAAGACATATTTCCAAAGCTACAACTATGTACTTATTTAAACTGGTTTTGGGTTAAAAACAGATGAACAATTTAAGTGCAATACTAAACAGTACAAGTTTGGATTAAATCCCTAACCTAACATCTTAAATCCATTAATTCGGTCTTGAATCAAGTCTAGGACATCGAACCCACAGCTCTAAGTTGAGGTTAGATCTAGTTTAATAGACGTTTAAATGTTAAATCAAAGCTTTACTTACAGTTCCTCTGAGTACAGAAAGAGTACTGGCTATCGGTGTCGTAGCTGGAGGTGGTGCTGCACCACAGCTGCCCATCAGTTCGGCCTTCGGAGATGCATGAGTAGTGTGTTTTTCCACCATACACAAAGGGGAACACACATGGCTGGCCATTGGAGTTCCCGCCGTACACATGTGCCTGGCCGTCTGCACATACACATACACATGCACACACACACACACACACACACACACACACACAAGAATTGGGGGAATTCAAAATGTGAGCCAATGTTGAAGCTTCCATAACAGCAAGTCATAAAACTTCAGTAAATTTCTCTACATCAGAACATCATTCAAGCTTCTGGCTGAGGTTAAAAGAGGTTTTCAGTGTTTACTGCTTCATTTCTCAAATACTTTTATTTCACCTTGTTATTCCCATTTCAAAGCAACTTAAACATCATCTCTGTAAAAGTTATGTTATATAGTGAAATTCAGCCAAAAATTCTGTGACATAAATGCGTTATGATAATTAAGGGAAAGCTAAAATGTATGCGTACCCCATTCTTCACAGCTGATGCCTCCGTTAACGCAGGTGCAGATCATCTGCTGGCTGCCCTGCGTTTGGACCCAGCGCATGCCGTTGTAGTAGACGGTGCCAGATCTGGTTTGACACTCACCGACCTCGGGCAGCTCGGGCACAATGGTCAGCTGGTGAGTGACGGGTTGGACCTCAGTAGACAAGGCTGAGCCTGAACCTGTCAGTGAATAAAGCCGGGGTAAAGTCAGAAAATATTAGCAATGCACTGGAGAGCTACACCACAAAAGGTGAATTAACAGCAATAGATTAATAGGAATCAGGGGAGAAAAATATGAAAGTAACATTTCCTGTAAATAATTTGTATGTGCATTAGGCTAGGAAGAAATTTTAAGGTTATGAAATTTTAATTTAAAGAATTAAAGAATAGATAATTATGATTAAAAAAAAATCAACATTAATTAAATTTTTTAATCAATCAGAAAAATATTTAGAAATTTTAGATATTAAATAGAATATATTGTTCCCAAATTTTGAGACCCATGTGTGAAGAATATTTAAAATTTTAGCAAATTATTTTGTTTATATATATATATATATATATATATTATAAATGGAAAAAATTAAATAAAATCTAAAATCATATATCTATATTACCAACCATTTTATAATTCATAATTAAATTCTTATTAAAGATTTATTAAATTATGAAATAATTCATTCCATACCAAAAAAATATTTCTACAAAGATTTTTTTCATTATAAAGCCTAATCCATAAAAGATAAATATTAGAACAATGCACTTACTTTGCATTTAATTCAAATTTGTTTTATTCCATAGTACAATTATAAATCCAAATTCTTGTGTTGTATAAAAAAGCAAAATGCCAATAAGACCCCATTTCTTAAGTTCCTAATGCTAGAAATAATGAAATGTCATGATCGTTAATACAGTGTATGTTAAGTCAATGAGCACACTGTTGAGTGATTAATGAGGTAATGATTGTGATAGAAAGATTTTGATAAATCACTATGTTACCTGTATCGCACTCACCCAGGGTGGTATGCGCAGACGAGTGCATCTCGCACTTCCATTCGCCACGGCCGTTTCCTGTACACAAACACTGCTGCGTGCGGCCTTGTGAGTCTACTTTAGTCCATGTCTCTCCGATGCGGTACGACTTCCTCTTATCCTGGTCGTTACAACGATCTGAAACATTCATGATAATAATATTTTTATCATTATTACTGATGCTCTTTACTCATTTATCCTATCGAATTGCGAGTATGTCTGTAAAATTAAAAGAAAACAGTATTATCAATTACAGATCCTTATTTAAATATACTGTATGTTTGCCGTCAGCTAAATTGTGATAGGCAAGAGTGTGTCAGTATAGATAGCTTGTGATGTGTTAATGCATTTGTTTATCTAAATACTGTAGTTACTGACTATAAAGCTCAATCTACAACTCATTATAAAAAATAAAATGAAAAAAAATTAAATAATAATAATAATAACAAAAAAGAATAGCCGAGTTGTGATGCATCACTCACTCCTGGAGGTGCAGGTGATGCGTCCGTTGCCTTCACCGAGACAGGTGCAGTCGACGATCATCCAACCCTGATAAGGTTTCTCCCATGTCTGCCCCACCACGTAAGACGTGCCCAATGACGTGTCGTAGCAGCGCTCAGCTGGAAAATGAACACAAATAACTTACGTTAATCATTGTGATTTAATACAGTACTGATATATTAGTGAGAAATAGATTCATAGTGTATGTTGTGATACACTGGTCATAATAATATTATGATCTAAAGCATATGGTTACAATTGAAAATTTGAACCAAAAAATGTTTTCTGCCAAACTATTGCATGATATATAACAATAAATAAAAACACAAAATTCCTGAAATGCTCCAAATATTATTTTTTCAAGTTTAATAAAAACAGGGTGAAGTCAGGTAAACTGGGCCAGATAAGATAGAATTGTCCATGTCAAATAGAATTTGTAATGCCAATCATAAGTACAAATTGTTTTCACAGTTGATTTGATTGGTCTAAAGTTTTATTTGATGTGCATTATTTGAGACCTTTTTAAAATTCTTCTTTAGACTTCACTCTAGTTGAAAAAAATACATAAAAGTACATAAATGCTAATTAAAAGAAGTAAAAAATACCTGCAATATAATTTAAATAATAATAAAATAGAAATGCAAACAGTAACAAATAAATATTTTAAACCAGACAATTAAAAACTACTAAGATAAATATAAAAGCAAACATTTAGAAATCATTTAGACTATACAATATCTATATATTTTAGTATTTGGATAATATTAATAAAACAATTATATGATTTATATAATAGCTATATAACTGAGTATAAAGTACATTACAGTATATACTTTATATAGTAA
This sequence comes from Platyallabes tihoni, assembly GCA_030068045.1. Lineage (NCBI taxonomy): Eukaryota > Metazoa > Chordata > Actinopteri > Siluriformes > Clariidae > Platyallabes > Platyallabes tihoni. The sequence goes on from JAQQZS010000010.1 coordinate 18,402,667, forward strand.
TATAAGTATATAATTGAACATTTTTCTTTTTATTAATTCAACTCAGTGTTAACATAAACATAATATTATATATCTATTATATTTTTAATTCTGTATAAAAATTCTCAATAAAGCATTCATTTTCCACCCACAAGGTTAGTGGGTTTGTTTGAGTTTGTTGTACTGTTGATGCTGACCGCTGTCCTCTCAATATTTGCTCTGAGATTAAACATTCTCCTTTAGTGGAATCCTAAATTTTCCACACTACTCACTCACTCACTCACTCATCTTCTATACCGCTTTATCCTGTATTCAGGGTCGTGGCTCAACACTACTATATCGGTCTATACATAAAAGAGAGAGAGAGAGAGAGAGAGCGCGCGTGAGAGAGATTGTCTAGTTGCAGTTGAGTGAACATTATCTCAGTGATAATTAAAGTTTGATGATAACAGTATCTGTCCAGTCAGACCATGTTGACCCTTGACCCGAGCGATTTCTTAAATGCTTACCAATGGGTTTGCAGGTCCACTCTCCCTTTCCGTTTCCGAGGCACACACACTCGAGCATGTAGTCGCCTGTGTCGTGGGGTCGAGTCCAGGTTTCGCCTATTCTGTATGAGCGACCTCCTTCATGACAACGATCTGCCGCAAAGATGAAACAAGACACCATGTCATGAGACAGACCAAAAACTGCTTCAACATATAACTAAAAACTTTTCATGTAAAACACAATTATAATAATAATAATAATATTAATGATTTATGGATTAGTCCATTTACAGACTAATGAACAATGAATAGTTTGTAAGTTAGAATGTTTACTTTAATGTAATTCATAAGTAAGCCTGGTTTCTTCATGTTATTTCATGTTAGTCTGCATAGTATTATGGTAGTGCAAGTTGTACTGTTTAACATAAGGCTAGTTCAAAGATAAGCCTGTTCACTGTAATGGTACTGTAACTTAGTTCAGGTTATACTGTTAGATTTAATACTAGCTCATAATTTAGACTTTTTCCTACAATGCTAGTTCATGTTATTCTGTTTTCTATAATTCCAGTTTACTCTGTGTATTATATTGCTAGCTCAAGTTAGACTGTCTAGCTTGTAGAATAATGTTATTACCTTACTATTTATAGGGGCATTGTGAAACTTTCCCATTCGGCTGTTTCAGTTCATTTCATTTTGCGATAGTACTGTTTTAAATACAAATCTTTCATTTATTTGTCACAAACTTGACTCACTTGCGATGGTGCAGCTGATTTTGCCTCGACCCGAGCCAATGCAGGTGCAGTCCCAGATCATCCCGTCCTTTGGTCGCTCATAGGTCTCGCCCACGCGGTACGACCTAGCGTTGATTGTATCGAAGCACATCTCTTCAGCTAAATGAACAGAACCATCATGGTTAAAAGAATAGATGGAACAAACTTTACCTTGTTTAACTTATTTATTTGCTAAAGAAATGTGACTACAATAGCACCATCAAGAAAAATATAAATTTTCAAAAAGGCTGCCACTGAAGCTACATGATATGTTACTTTAAATAACATTATTTTGTAACACAAAAAGAAACTGATACACATGTGAGTCCGTGTGTTTGTGTTCAGTGTAATTCCAATAGGACTGTATTTACAGCAACATAAAGAAAGTGTTGTTTTTATTGTCACCTGCAGGTTTGGATTCACACTGGACACCGGCCGATCCTTTGCACGTACACAGTAACGTGCTGCCCATGTAGGGTCGTTCCCATTGTTCGTTGACCTTGTAAAAACGCCCATTTTCCGTACAGCCAGCTGTGTGAGAAAGAAAATTACCCATAAGTTTTGTATTTCATTTCCAACTTTATAGGTGATCAGGAAACAGAACTTGGACTGTTTTTCTGTAACAGCTTGTAAATCAATTAAGTTCTTTTTTATGAGCTGGCCCACTTCCAATTAAGTCTTAGATTTCCTAATTAGTTACATTTTATGTTCTAGTGCAAAGATATTGCTAACTTTATGACTGACACTAGTCACCTAGTCATCCATCCCAGGAGTCAGCAATCATATAGAAGTGTCTATTTAGCCAATTTTTTATCAGCATTAAAAAGTGAGTTCTGACTGCTCAATTGTCTGCAGCTTTGTACATATTAATGAAATACAGATTAAGAGATGTTTAGAAGAGTAAAATTGATGTGTTAAAGAAATCCTACCATGTTTTAAAGTGTATCTATGAGATTTGTGGTGCCTAATTAAGTAAAGTCTTACCTACAAACTGTTTTAATCTGAATAAGGCTTTATTTTTCTTGCAATATAAGTCAAAAAAGATAATATATGAAATACATATATTATTTTATACAATATCATTAATATCTCATTAATTACAAGAACAATTCAACAAGTGTTAAGCACATAAACTCATATACACATTTAAAGTGCACTTTTGTACCTTCAGCATGTAACTTTTACCTACAAAGTTTCATGTGGTGTATGTTTGATTAGCTTTCAAATTGTGTAAATTACAGTAGGACTGCAGCAACTAAATTCAATAATAAAAATAGCTGGCAAAGAAATGTCATTATAAATTAATTGAATTGCCGTCTTCATGTCAAGGTGCAAGTAGCAAAGTTATCCAAAAAAAAATTTCTATACAATGTTGTTTACAACAAGAACTGGGATTGATTTTTGAGGGGGTGAAGTAGAACTCTCTAACATTTGAGTGACATTAGTTACAACATAGTGTGCAAATACTGACTCGACCCTGTTGTTACACAATTGTTTATGAATAAAACAAGATTTGTACCTACATAGTGATGTTTAAAGCAAGTATTGGGATTTACTTTTGGAATAAAATGAGCTTTTTATCGATTTTGAGCAACATATGGCATAACTTACTGTGCATAGATGAACTCTTCCTTTTATTTTACACATTATTCATGAAGAAAATTACATTCTGTAGCTAAACAATGCTGTTTAATATTAATATAAAAATATATTTTCGGTGCAATAACGTTTAATTACCCTTAAATGAAATGTTGTAGCTAAACAATATTGATTAAATCAAGCATTGGTGTTTAATTTGGGGGTGAAAGAAGTCATAATTCAATATGCAAATATGACCAGTCTCTGGTATTGTATACAATTGCTTAATGATAAAATGACATTCTATAGCTAAAAATGCTGTTTAAAGTAAATTTTGAATTTACATTTATTACTTTTGACAAACATAAACCCTAATGTACTGTCCAAATACCCACCCTGGCTGTTATGTTACATAAATATTTAGCAATAAAATTTGATTTTGTGGCTTAACAATGTTACATAAAATAAAACATCTATATGAATTAGTTTTATAACTTTTAAATGACATAATTTGCAATACTTCAGTAAAACAATCAAACATAAAACATGTTTGATTGAGGGATTATATTAGTGGTAAGGAAGAAATTTTGGTATGATTTTTTCAAACAAAATGCTACTTTAAGCAACTTGAAAGTGTCGTTGTAGCTGCATGGTTGATGTTTCATATTAACACATATACATAGTAACACACACACACACACACACACACACACACACACACAAAAGAAAATAGGTGCACATCATTATAGCTGTAATTTTGGTCCTTCATAATAGTACATATAACACACACACACACACACACACACACACACACACACAGATATATGCATATTAACACATCAAACAGATCATATATTAAGAGTGCAACTGTTAAATATACTGCAAAACATTACAGAATGTTCAAAAGAAGGTAGATTTGCTGGGGGTGCATGAAGTTTTCAGACTTTAAATGGTATTCCAATATTTATAAATGCTGGAGATGTGCCCATATGTCCAGTATAACACTTACTGTATTTATAATATTGCATTAGAATTTTTTTTTAGACCTTTAAACGGCATTGCAGTTGCACATATTTAACTGGAAACACTCTCCAGTCTTTGGACATTTGTCCTAACGGATGTGTGTTTTCCCTCACCTTGGTGTGTGTACGCGAGCTCCTCCGGTAGGGTGACCACCTGTTGTTGCTGTCGCTTATTCCTGCCGGTCTTCGGCACACACACCACCGCGCTGCACGCGCACAGCGCCAGCAGCACCAACCGCCTCATATTCGCGCACAGAAAAATACTAATAAAAAAAAATCTAATGTATAATACAAACTATTTATGGACTATTATTTAACGTGGAAAAAAATCTTGGCCGGTGTTGGTGTGTATTCTTTGGGCGGGCTGCGCTCCTGACACGTCCAAGCAGCACCGTGCGCTCGGAGAGCCTCGGGTCCGGCTTTTATACTCCACAAACCTGCGCGCTCTACTGTAAAGGGCGGGGTTATAGCCGACCATGCTCTCTGATTGGTCGGCTTTTTTCTTTTCTTCTTCGAGCGCGAGAGTATCTTCTGTACCCACCATGACCAGAAATGACTCAGCTGGCCGTTACAGGCACATGGAGAAAAGATTAACACACACACTGATGAATAAAAGCATTGTTTTGAACCAGTAAGAAAACAGACCCCCACAGTTTTATGATCAAATGTAATCTGAAGGCATTTCTAACTTTCATTTGGTCAGTCTGAGGGTGGAGGATGCCAGGGACAATTCCCCTTAAAAGTCACCCTTTTACTGTTAACAAAATTATTTGCTGCAATTTTTAAAAAAAAGGATAAAATGTCAACCAAGTCATATAACGCTGGACCTGGGCCTTCTGAAAGACTTCTGAAAATGCTTGTGTTATTCGAAGACCTTTTGAGATCATACTGTATCTCTCATTATGTACAGTACATAGGCTCTTAATTAAAGCAACTAAAGTATTAATAATGTATTATATTTATAATACTTATATATATGTAAAATAAAACTGTAAAGTTGGCATGTCTGTACATTTAAGAGATTTGCAAAAAAATATTTGGAATTGTTTGTCTGTTTGTTTGTGCACGCATCACATACAGTAAGGACTAATGAACGAATTTTAACGAGCTTGAGGTAACATATACAGTAAGCTTTGTTTCGTCACAATCGGCCCAGAGGGACAGAAGATATGATAATTTGAAATGGAAATGGAAAATGGCCTTATATCATAAAAAAAACGACCTTGAAAAAAAATTAAGCAGATGGTGCTGTACATTTTTTAATACGTGCCATTAAAATCTGCTTAATAAATGCGATTTTATTATGCGCACTTCACAGTGACCACGTAAAATTTTTTTTTCGCAAATTTCATGTAGTGTGTGAATGCGTGTGTGAATTTTGACCAGGGGTGTCAAAATGGGAATAAATACAAAGGCAATCACTATTGGTCTCCACGTTCCCTAGTTGGACTACAGAGGATCCTAGATGGCTTATACATATTATACTGTATATATAATTGTTTGCACCCAATTTTGCCTTCAAAATTGCTTTGATTCCTCATGGCATAGATTTACCAAGGTCATGCAAGAATTCCTTAACTTACAAAGATTCCTTGGATGGATTTTAGTCCATATTGACTGCAGATTTTTTGGCTGCGCATCCATGATTTGAAACTCCTGTTTCACCAGATCCCAAAGGTGCTCTATTGGATTCCGCTCCCTGCACTGGCTTCCTGTAGCTGCCCGCATCAAATTCAAAACGCTGATGCTTGCCTACAAAGCTAAAAAT
>JAQQZS010000010.1:18416606-18427653 GCA_030068045.1 Platyallabes tihoni
AAGATCCAACCATGCAAAATATGATTTTTTGCCATTTTTCAAGTGGTCTTAAACTTTTGATCGGGACTGTATCTTTAGGTTTCAAACACTGGAGGACCTGAAACCATGTCACAGCATCACACAAAACTGGCTGGACAGAATCAAATTAAACTTTGCCAGTCCTTCTGTATTTGCCTGAAGGTTTTAAATCTGCACCATGAATGAAATTAAAATCTTGAATAGATTGTACGTTATGAGCAGTTTTGTACCAGATTACATCATTCCATTTTGGTACTTCCTGTGAGAAGATTAAAACCAGTTTGTATCATATTTTCCGAAACCGTGGTGCTAATAACAAGTGGTGATGTGAAGCGCCACTATGAAATAGAACATGGGTCATTAGAGCAAACATGTCAGCATATAATAAAATAAAAATATTGAGTAAAACTGATGTTATGGATAGCTATGTGATGTATTTAATAATCTACAGTACTTTAAACCAGAAGAGCATTTGATTGATTTTATGCTGAAAACAGCATAAATAAGGCGTAAGGTACTCAAACTTACAAAATTGTATTTCTTTGTATTAATAAGTTAGACAGAGACTTCTGCCGTACACTAAGACAGACAGATATGTACGTGGGCTTCAACCTGAAATAATAATATCACTGATTACATCAAAGCTGATCATCTTATTTTTAGGTTTAACCTTTTAACTAATTGTAAAAACTCTTATACTAGTATAAATATGCAATAATCTCCTCTGTCTGTTCCTTCTGCTCTGTAAACCATAATGCCTCTAATCTGAGATGCTGTTTGTTAATTGGTGATTTCTGAGGCTGGTGACTCTAAATGAACGTCTCCTCTGCAGCCGAGGTCAGTTTTGGTCTTGCTTTCCTGGGAAGGTCTTCATGAGAGGCAGTTTCATCATGGAGCTTGATGGGTTTTGCAAATGCACTTGCAGGAACTGTTCCAGAAACGCTGACCTCCGTGTCTTAAAACAACAACTGACTGTTGTTGTTGTTGTTGCTTAATTACTTAGTTATTTCATAGTACAAAAAACAACAGTATTGTCTCAGAATATAGAAAATAAATCCAAAGTTGTGTTCAAACTTTTGAATGGTACTGTATATAAAAGTTGGATATGTTTATGTAACTTTGTGTTATAGAGTTATATATGTATTATATTATAATACTATAAGGGTTTGACATTTTTTTTTCAAATTGCAACATCAAGGCAGTTACTTAGAGAAAATGTATTTCTTTCTAATCCTTATTTCTCCCTCATTGAGCTTTTTCAAGCAACTGCATTTTAAATATTGTTTTGCTAAGCAGTTAATACTGCTAATGCTCTTTGCTAAGCTTTTCTAATGATAGCACATTTTTTTTTACTCTTCTCCTTTCATCTACTTGCTAATCATTTTAAAAGACCAGCACTTTGCCACTTCGCAGTCAGATTTTCAGCAAGGTGTTACATTTCTCACAAAGCCCGACTTCCTGTTTGCAGAAATGCCGAACGAGGTGTCAGTCTGCGATGCTAACTCGCCCTGCTAGCTCTGGATCAATGGCTGGGATGATGAGTGAGTGTGTGTGTGTGTGTGTGTGTGTGTAGGTTGACAGTTTGTCAGCATGTGTCAGTGAGGTCAAGACAAGACGGTGACGTCCATTTTAATCGCCGGACGGTGTCAGGGACGTGTGTTGGGACCATGCTGCGTCTGGTAGTGCTGAGGCGTTTCTTAGCTATGTTTGTTTTGGGGTTTTAGAAACAAGAGCTTCCTTTCATATTTGGCACATGACACACCATGACAAACTGAAAACCAGTAAGTGGCAATAAATCACATTTTGACAGAACTTAGAGACAAGTCTTTTTTTTTTTTTTTTTAACTAAGTACAGAGACCTACAGTATGTAATACTCTAACAGATGGTGTGTAATACATATTGTCAATTATTTTTTTTATTAGAATTGTTAAATATACTGTTTTTATTTAATGTGCCTGATTTAATTTAGCTTTACTCATTTTATTATTATTATTATTATTATTATTAAATTAAAAAATTTTTTTTTTTAGATTTTCCTTTAAAAAAATATTATCATATTTTATATTTCTCATGTCTTGCAAATTCTTTTTAATTTGCTCTGCATTTTCTCTACTTGCCTTTTTGGATTTTTTATTATGTTTTTTTTAACTAAGTTACAGGATGCTTACTTTAACAAAGGGAATTCTGGGAAATACAAGAACATAACACAAGATGTGTGTGTACACTGTTGTTTGAAGGAACATCTCTGCTTTCTTGAGATAATGTTGACCTGTTTTTTTTTTTAAATGTATCTAATCAGACTGATTAATATGCCAATATTCCTTTGTTTTCAGTACAGCCACTTTAGTGTGTTTGTGTGTGTGTGTGTGTGTGTTTGTATGTGTGCGCAGGTTACAGTTCAACTGTGCACTTTGACCGTATGAGCTCACGTGACAGCGCTCCAGGTAAATTTGTTTGGAAAAGAGTTTTAAATAATTAAATAAACGAAAAGAAAAGCTGGTTCCAATGAATAAAATGGTTTACTTTCTGAGTCACTCATTTGAGTGAAAGGATTACCCAAGAATTTCTGTCTAGACGGTAAGTTCGGCCTCCAGGTGAGACAGGACTGTTCCTTACTTTCTTCCTTTGGATTTTTCCACAAACTATTAGGCGAATGGGTAACGTCAATCAAAGTACAAAAAACGGACAAACTTTTAAAATTTATTTAAAAAAAATATATTAGCAGGTAATAATTAAAAAAAACCAAACAGGTTAGCATAAAATATCATGCTACCTATTTAAGAAGATTCACAAGAAGCTATCTATTTCTAAGTAGCCAATATCAGTGAACTAGTATGCCACTACCATGTATGTTAAGAAGATCCTCTACTGCTAAAATACACATTTCATGTGTGATTTCAGTCCAAAGCTCTTGATATCACACTCCTTGTACATACTGTATTTTTAAACCGAACTATACTCCCTACTTCCTTCAGAGGCTTGTACAGTGGCCACTATGCATGATGGATACATCGCTCCTTGCGCTTCCCTTCTTATCCTGATACACCCATCACTCTGAAATAGGATCAATCTGGGCTCATCATACCATATAACCTTTCCCCCCCCCATTGCTCCAATCTTTATGCTTCCTACCAATTTAAGGCAGGGGTAGATCAGTGGTTGAGCCATTAGGCTACTGATCAAAAACTGCCACTCAACTGTTCAGATGTGTACTGAGATCAGTGAAAGTTGTTCTGGATAAGGATGTCTGCAAAATGTCATGAATGTAAATGTAAACTGAAGTCTTTTTTTTCTGTAGTTTCCTTATGGCCACACAACTTCTGAGTTTTCATCACACTCTGTGATGTGTTTCTTCAGTACTTGGACGAATCCCCCCCTCCCCCATTTATTAAAAAAAACAAAACAAAACAAAACAAAACAAAAAAACTTCCAAACTGTGTTTGATTGATGGCATTAGTTAGTAACCTAGTAACCCAGTGTAAGTATCTATCCAATGACGGAAACTTCAAAGCACTTTTTGTTAGTCGCTCTGGATAAACCAAATGCCAAATATGGCCAAATGCCTAAATGTAAATGTAAATGTAAATGCAAATGTATGTGTGGAAATGCTTTTACTTTCACTATTCAACATAGCTCTGATTTCTACTGCTGATTTTTCATGATGCAGGCAGTTTATAGCTGTGGCCAAAAGTATTAAGGCAACGTGCACTATGATTCATAGTTCTGCCGGATCCAGCAGGTTTTGATGGACTGATGATGGACTTCTTATTAAATACTGATTGTTATATAGCAAATATAAAATTATTTTTATTAAAACTTGATTATGGTTATTTTATCTTAATTATGGTTCTTTAATCGTTATATCAGAATGTCATTAAAGCATTGAATTTCACTTTTGGCTCACCACTGTACTGTATATAGTTGTAATGGTTGCACATGTTGTATTGTGTCCAGTTACAAAAACTCTTTTTAAATGATGGGGAAAACAGGGTTAACTGGGCGATTAGCAAGCCAAACTTCCATTTTATATCTACATATTTGTGTGTGTGTGTGTGTATGTGTGTGTGTGTGTGTGTGTTCACAAGCAGAAATTACTTAGAAATAAAGACAAAGCAGTCTTAGCCTGTGTTACTGAGTAGGGCAATACCTGAGGAAAGTCTAAACAGCGTCTGGAAACTTTCACGGCGCCCCCAGCCCCCATCCACGCACGCACACACACACACACACACACACACACACACACACAGAGTGATGGATTGAGTTTGTCCCGAGTGCTCTGTTTGTCGAGGTGTTTGCACATTTGCTATGGTGTTGCTTCTGTAAGTTGTTCTGAAGAAGAAGAAGGGCGTCTGCCAAATGTAATAAATGTAAACATTGTTAGGGCCATCAAAGTGTTTCTACAATATATTCTATTCCTTTTGTAACTGCTTGCCACTCAACATCACACCCTAAACAACTCTAAATATACAGCCTAGTAAACCTCTGCTTTTGGTAAATGCCATTGTAAAAACCTAATTTTCCAACTGTTGTGGTCTCAAGCTATGGAAACCGGAAACATATATGGCTAGACGGTCAGTTTACGATCTGAATGCCTTTCTGTATGTTTCAATTTAAAGCTGTTGATAAAAAACCTGATCCAGAGATAAATATACAGTATGGTACATTTCTTTCTGTCCACAAGACTAGCAAGCTGTTAGCTAACTTCTGAATAGAACAATACTGCAAATGTATCTTCCTTTGCCTTGAAAAGCTATATACAGTAGATAGAATACTTTATTAATCCCAAATTGAAATTGTTGATATTGTGATATACAATGCCACAATCTACTACTTCTTGTACTTGTAAGTTATAAAACATTAGCATTGTGCACAAGTTGAAAGAAGTTGAATGTGCTACCACTAACTTGCTGGTTACAAAAAGGCTCCTATCCCAGGAGACTTAGGGCACAAGGTGGGGTACACCCTGGACAGGGTGTCAATCAATCACAGGGCACACACATATACATGCACACTCACACACTCATTTACACACTACAATCAATTTGGGGACACCAATTAGCCTAATCTGCAAGTCTTTAGACTGTGGGAGGAAACCGGAATACTCGGAGGAAACCCACAAAGCACGGGGAGAACATGCAAACTCCATGCACATAGAAGGGGGTATTGAACCTGGCCGGGAATCAAAACCACACCCTGGAGGTGGAAAGTGACAGTGCTAACTGCATCAATCTCATTTCTTTCTTTCTTTCTTTCTTTAAATAAAAAATAACAGTGTGACATTTTATGTCCATCACAAACTGGTTTTCCTAAACTTTTCTAGTAATTAATTTTTAGAAACCTAGCTTCTGTCAACTTTGATAACAAAATCATGTGATACGCTAGCTAAGATCATATCATTTCCATCAGGTTTTAGCTTATTCATCTAATGCTTTCATATATTTTACATTTATATTTATTTCAGTTCTATAAGGCTAGAACTGAAAAGGTTTGTAGTTATAAATTATATTAACTTTCTATGATGATGATGAGTCAGCAAAAAAAAAAAAAAAATTGCTATCTGGCCCCAGCCTGCTTGAAGAAACCAGTGTCCCCCCCACCCCCTCCTTTTTTGGTAACATAACACACTCTGTTTTCTCTTGCACATGCCCCAGACGACTGTGGTCTTCCTGTGTTTGGCTACGTCCAGACGTCCAGACCATGATGCCGAGTGTGTGCGACCACTCAGAGTTGACTTAACGGGCGAGGAAGCTCCCATGAATGAACTGGAATTCAACTGAGAACTGTTCACCTCAGGCCAAGTTTACAATCAATACTCAAGCCCCACACACACACCTAGACACACAGGCTAATTTCAAAAGCATGTTTCCCAGAAACAAAGATGGTGCTGTGATTCTAAGGTACTCTGGCTGACTATTCATTGAGAATTAGCCAAAGAAAGAGCCAGAATTTCCTGAGTCATCCTAGCTAAACGCAGCTTATAAAACATGCTGTAATTTTTCTCCTCCTACACGTCACAGCTGTTCAGACCAGCAGCTGGAAAATGTCTGCAATTTTTTTTTAAAGGAATACTTGCTCAAAAAAGTAATGCCACTGATAAAGTAGCACTAATGTAAATAATAAAGCAGTATTTTATATATACGTTTATATATATTTTAAATTAGAAATGATAGCTAGTTAGCATTTCCCTTATGTATTTTTAAACCATAAATTTAACATATAGTTTGTTATGCTTTGTAGTTTTATGTGATTTAGTATTATAATGTTCAGCATTATGGCATACATGTGTTTATTTTAATAGATTTTTTTCATTCTAATGGTTTGCTTGTGAGTAAGATGAAACTAGTCAATAGTAGAGAAAGAGCTGGAATTTAACAGAATATACATGAAAGAAGAAGACTTGAAATAAAAATTCTGTTTAAAAAAGACATTTCAACAATGAAAAGAGAAACAAATCACTTAAGGTTTAGAAATGCTAATAGACTGTTATTGTAGTTATAACATTCTAGGTTTCAGTAGGATGTCATTTAGGTAACTAACACGGAGCTGTAAATTATTTAAAAAACAGGAATACTGTATGAATCTATTTACAATTGACACAAGCAATGCATGTTTCTTTTCTATTGTGCTGCTATACCATGTAGTGATTAGCACTGTCGCCTTGCACCTCCAGGGTCCGGTTTCAATTCCCGGCCAGACTCGTTTCCTGTCTCTGTGTGCATGGAGTTTGCATGTTCTCCCTGTGCTTGGTGGGTTTTCTCCGAGTACTTCGGTTTCCTCCCACAGTCCAAAGACATGTAGGTAAGGTTAATTGACGTTCCCAAATTGCCCATGGTGTGTGAATGAGTGTGTGTATGTGTGTGTGCCCTTCAATGGATTGGCACCTGTCCAGGGTGTACCCTGCCTCGTGCCCTAAGCCTCCTGGGATCATCTCCAGGTCCCCACGACTCTGAATACAGGATAAAGCGGTATATAGAAGATGAGTGAGTGAGTGCTATACCATATGATGCTAGCTTTTTTTCTAGCCTGCCAGTTGGCAAGCTCTATCAGGGACAATCAATGTGTAATCAGTAGCTAAGCTAATTAGTTATAAATTTTCTGCTTATTCATGTGTTTTTGGTGCTATTAGTTACAGAAATACAATACAATGTTTATTTGTTTATTTCAGTATTATTTCATGTTGACTATGAGTTAGCCATAAGGTTTTATTCCCATCTTTTCTCCAAAGCTAAAAACCTGACTAGCAGCTAGCAGTTCAGATGTACAGATCAGCTTGCTAGAGAAAGTAAGTTAAATAAAGCTTCTACAGTACATATACTACAATTACAATTAAATTATGATTTAATAACACTTTAAAAATCAGATTTACAATTTACCATCTAATTTGAGGCATTTTCTTAAGACGGTAAAAGAAAAAATGCAACTAGGTCAATTGCTTTAGGCTGTTATTAGCCACATGAACATTATCTTTAAGATCACAGTTGATGGCCATTTTAACCCAAATAAGTCTTGCAAGAATCAGGACACTTGTGTCTGCTTAGTTAAGAAAGTTAAACTCACAAACCCAGCCAAGTGATGGAAGCATGCTGCCATTTGCATACCAAAGCCTGGTTTATAATCGGACTCGACCACATTACATCGTCCCTTGCATATTTGTGCATTTGAATACCATACAAGGTGATGCTGATCCCTAATTTCTGCATGACTAAAACCCTAGAATTTCTTCCAGTCGGACGACATAAAGGAGCTAAAAAAGAATTAAGCAAACATCTACTTAGGATGATAAACCCTAGACAATAATGGGAATGCAATGCAGACAAAAAATGTGAAAAGTGGAAAAAGGTTGTCTTAGGTCAACACACACCCATAGTACAGCTGGACAAAGACCAGCCCATAACAAGGTGATTCAACAACGGAGACAATTCCATGTTTTCATCTCCTCCTTCTCCTCCTCCATGTTGTCATCTTGTTCTTTCACAGGCACACTATATTTACTCTCCTTCATACCATCGCTAAGCCCGGATCCCTCCAAGAACGATTGTTACCTCATATGATCTTTTTCTCGTAGTCATAATAAAATAGTCTGCTGGCGTAGAGGGAGAAAAAGGAAAGCTGCCTGCCACACAGTATTTCTCAGGCCTCCATAAACGGCCGTCGCACTTTTCCACGAGAAATACCACACTCCATTAACGACAGAGTGAGCAAGGCTGAATAGGCCAAGGCCAGGCTATTTCCCCGGTCAGCGCTCGGCTAATTTAGTTTGGAGATTTTCCCACAGCAGTGATGGTACTGTAGGATTTTTTTGGAAAATGTCAGTGAGTAGCGGGGATCATTTAGTGCAATTAGCTTGAATTCCTTACTTCCTTTATTAGTAGCAGTTTCTGTATTTATCCAACAAAAAGTGTACATGGATACATAGATATGGTTGAATGAAATTTTCACATCAGCAGCCCATATGGTTCTATTTGCTTGATTAATATTAGTGGGAATTAGTCAGTCAGGTGATTTGCACATCAGACGTTCTTTGCTGATGAAATAGTGCATGCCATATTTACCTCAGGGTTGACTTTTTCATATTGTTTCATACATAGTAAATGTTTTATTTAAGGTTTAACAAAATTTATAGAAGAATTCAATAGAGTACAAATTAAAACTAATCAATTAACTAGATTTTTATTGTTAATTAGTAGGGGCTGTATGATTTCACTTTTAATAGTCCAAAAACTTTTAAACTGAATGTAAGTCATACTGGCACAATCCTCGCCCCGGGAATGGCTCACTATTACTTTTTTTTCTCGTCGAAGATATTAGAGCGACAGTTTTCCCATCGATATACAGTAGACTAGATGGCCATATCTCCCTCGATTTGGCATGCATCCCTACAAAACCTTTATAAAAAATATTCAACATCTCTACTTTTTCAAAATAAATAAATAAATAATGAAATGAAAGTGAGTCAGAAAAAAACTACCTTCATTTCTAACCTACCATCATCAATTTTTACAACCCTCCACAAAACTTAAATCAAAACATGATAAATGTCTCCTCTGTCCAACACACACAAAAAACATCAATGTACTTTGAAACTGACATATAATTTTGCTGTTATAAAAGTACATACCTACAGTAGCAGAATCATATACAGTAACAATACATTAAGGAGATTTTAAGCTTGAATAGAGATGGATATAACCATACCATTATCATATATTGTTTTTATAATAAGTACAATTCTATGAATTTGGTTCAATTTAGGATATTTCCACTATCATTTCTTGCTACTGCTTATTAAACCTTTGTAGCTTGAAGCAGTCATTATCCTTGAAGTTGCCTTACACATTTGCAAATGTAAAATAGTGATATGTATAGGAATAGATGTGGCTGAAAAATTTAGTAGAAAACAAAAAGAAAAATAATAACGAGACATCTTTAGGATGTGAAATTATTTGGGAGTTTGCTTTGTTAACCAGTAGCATAGTGTCTTTAATTTGTGTCCATGGTTTTTCCTCGGGTGGAAAATGGAGGATGTGCTACTTATAAGAGCTGGCCAACTAGATATTTTCCTACTACAACTCTAGTACAAGTGTAACTAGCTATCAGCTAGTGATCTAAATTTCACAAATGATATTTTGAATGCACCACAATTTGTTTAATATTTTGATTTATGTGGCCAATGTAGCACATTAATCAAGAAGTAATAATTATTATTATTATTACTGTAAAATTGTGCATTTTGTTTCCTCATGAAAAATTTTATAAGAAAGCATTTAATTTTTTTTTGCAGTACCTTCTTTTACAGAAGAATATTGATCTAGAATGATAATCAACCTGCTAGATTGAAATACAAATTCATTGAAGGATTCAACTCTGTTATTCTTATGTACGAACAGCTCTGTTAGTTGTTTTCAAGTAAACACAGTAGCATCGTAGTTACACCCTTCCTGTACGAGATCTTATTATCTAGGTTTTGAAGTTCATAGTCTTGTTGAATCAACCTCTCAAGCCCCCAAGGGGTCATCTAGTAAACATTCCCCTTTTAAATTAGTGACATGGGTTCTGCTCCAGGGTAAACACCAGCATGAAGTCAACGTAGGTATTGCAAACCAGCCCAGTCAGCACTGATACAGGCGCTTCAAAAGACAAAGCTGAAACAAACTCTAAGGTCACAAACTTGGATAGATTTCTAGATCAGAGCGGAATCATCTGTATCATCTTCTGTGTGACTCACTGTCTGTTCATGGAGCCATGGCTAATTAGTTGTTTTCTCAGCAGGTGTAGTTTTTATACACTCAGAGCGTCTGCACAGACTTGTTTGGGTTTGCCTTTCATTACCGAGGTTTCCATCTGGTCATGTTAAGTTGGTTGTGTGGTTTGGTCAACCCAGGAAATCTGCATTAATTTAGCTAGCTAAATTGGCTTACCTAAAATTACTGTTTAATTATCAACAGCCTGCAGCATACAGTATGTAAGCATATAAATGTAGCTAACTATAAATATTAGTTAAATTGCAGCTAAAAGTGATCAGTTAGCCCAGTGCTGTTTGTTTCTATCAGAATTAACGAGCTAGTTTACTTCCTGTTTGTTCGTTCACTTGTTAGTTAGATCATTTTTAATAATACCAAAATCTATTTGTACATTTAAGAAATGTTACATTTAAAGAGGTCCTGATGGTTTTGAACGTAACCTAACCATCTGTAATAAAGAAGAATGTAATTAACTGAAGAAGCAGGAATGCCTGGTGCAAGTCCAAATATTTGCACGTCAAATGTTCTTTGCTGATAAAATGCATGCCACCTTTACCTCAGGGTCAACTTTTTCACATTGTTTCATACATCGTAAATGTTTTATTTAAGGTTTAACTAAATTTCTAGAAGAATTCAGTGGAGTACAAATTAAAACGAATCAATTAACTATAGCGGTTGGACAATGAAACTGAAACGCCTGGTTTTAGACCACAATAATTTTAGGTCCTCCTTTTGCGGCCAATAAAGCATCAGTTCGTCCTGAGAATGACAGATACAAGTCCTGCAC
>JAQQZS010000010.1:18467811-18479620 GCA_030068045.1 Platyallabes tihoni
TAATTTATGTCAAATTTATGTTGCATGTAGCACCTTGGTCCTGGAGGAACGTTGTTTCGTTTCACTGTGTACTAACTATATATGGTTGAAATGACAATAAAAGCCTTTGAACTTGAACTTGAACTAACACCTTTCCCATTACACTGAACTTGTATAGCTTCTGAACACAGAGTATGACTGGAGATCAACCCCTGCATGCTATCCATTGTGACCAAATGAGAATGGGTTCTCTGTTGAGTCTGGTTACTCTTAAGGTTCCTTCCTATATCCATCTCAGCGAGATTTTCCTTGCCATCATCATCCTTGCCATCGTCTTTGCCTGTGAGGGGAACTCACAGGATTGGAACTAAACAGCTGTGTCTCCATAAAAAAACCACTTGTCCATGAAACTAAGAAAAAGGCTTCTTTGCTAGGGAGCATAAAGATTGAACTTTGAAGCAATGGAAGAAGCTCATGTGGTCTGATGAGTCCAGATTCAGCCTAGAGCGATGGGCGTGTCAGGGTAAGAAGGGAAGGGCATGAAGCGATGCACCCGTCATGCATAGTGTCCACTGTACAAGCCTCTGGAGACAGGGTTATGATCTGGGGTTGCTTCAGTTGCTCAGGTCTAGACTCAGCAACATTATGCGGCAATAAAATGAAGTCAGTTGACGAGCTGAGTACACAAAATGACCAGGAGTTTTTTTTTCTTTTCTTTTGGCACAGAAATAGAAGGAAAGAAGGAAGACAGGTGTGGTTATGGGAATTCATGAATTAATTAAAAATTTTCACTGTTTTAAAAGAAAGACAAAAAGAAAGGTACATAATAAAAAAGAAAGAGAAAATAAACAAATTATCTAGATAGATGATAGATAGATAGATAGATAGATAGAAAGATAGATAGATAGATAGATAGATAGATAGATAGATGAAAGAGAGGTGAAATCGGTTAAAGAAAAAGAAAGAAAGAAACTAAGAAAGAAAAAACAATGGTTTTACACAAGAAAAAGACAGACAGACAGTCAGACAGACAGATAGATAGATAGATAGATAGATAGATAGATAGATAGATAGATAGATAGATAGATAGATAGTCAAAGTGGAAAGATGAAATCAAATAAAGAAACAAAGAAGGAAAGAAGTACTAATAGTAGGGATCATTAAATAATAAACCGTTTTAGTATTTTACTTCTTATATCATGGCATGTTTTCATATACAAGTCTCAAGCGATTCAAAAAATTAAATCTCCGGTTTGACTCCAGAACAGCAAAGCTTTATTATTTTTATTTTTAATTTTATTATTATTATCCACAATACACAGATGTAAGAGCGATGCGAATCCACATTGTAATGAAACACCCGCTAATGGGCTGATTTACTTAAATACACTTCTGCATGCGCATGACGCGCGCTTGTGATTTAGCAGTCTGAGGTAAAGAGCGGCGCGCGCACTCGCTCACCTTTTGAGCCAATCAGTGCTCGGGAATTATAGCACGCGCTGGCAATACACAAACATTAGCCGTTTGTTCACACCGTGTGTGTGTATGAGCGTGATCATCCTGTCTGCTTCAAGATCAAACAACTTCACACACACACACACAAACTCTCTGATGGAGGTTTACACTGAAAAAAGAAAGACAGAAAGAAACAGACAAATAAAAACAAGCAGTAAATTAATTAGAGCCTGACTTGTTCAGCTGTTCTAGCAGTTGCTTGCTCTTGTCTCACCCAACCTGGAGGTAAATTGCTTGCAAAAGCAAATTTGAACTTGTGATTAAAATTTAATTGAGCAGTCACTACTTACATAAGGATGGCGGCTGGGGTCTGCATCCCTCATGAATTCTGTGGAGAAATGAAATAAAATTGTATTCAGTGTGGCATTTAAACGATTTCACATGCATGCACATATACTATACACAACCACAGAAAATGAAGAACTTATGGATGCCAGCTCGCGTGCACGCTTGAATGCCATGGCCTGTTTGAGTGTAGTTGCTGACCCTGTTCATCCCTTCATGGTCCAGCACGATAATGCGCCATGTCATAAAGTAAAAGGCGTCTGAAACTGGTTTCATGAACGCAACAATGAGTTCAGTGTTCTCCAGTAGCCTTCCCGCTCACCAGATCTGAATCTAATAGAGCACCTTTAGGATGTAATAGAATTGGAGCATGAAAGCACCCTTGAAAAACCTGCAGGAATTGTGTGACACAGTGATCTCAACATGTCTCCAAATCTCAGTGAATTGTTTCCTATATACGTTCTGGTGAATCCACATCCAAAGAATTGATGCTGTCTTAGGACAAAGAAAGGACCTATCCAGTATCAGGACAGTTTTCCTAATAAAGTGCTCAGTGAGTGTAAGTCCATCTGTGCATCCACATACATACATATATACATCGAGTAAGAATAAAGAAAGAAAACAACAATGAACTGAAATAGAAACAAAAATGGAATAAATAGAAAGCACTTGGCAGAAAGGAGGAAAGAACAAAAAGGATTATGAAAAGAAACAATATACAAAACAGATAGAAAAATGGACAATTGATTAACACTGAACAAAAAGAAAGGTAAATAATAGAAAAAGAATAAAAAAGAGAAAATAAGACAAATAATCAACAGAAGGGATAGATAGATAGATAGATAGATAGATAGATAGATAGTCAAAGGAAACATAAAATCCAAGAAAGAAAGAAAAACAAAGAACCCGAAAAGGACAGATAAGGAAAAATTATGGAAGTTATATAATTCAAATGGGTAGTGCTAAACTGTCAACTTCATGACAAAAATGTGTTCAGATCACATTAAAAAAATCACTAAATCAGTGATCGGATTTGAGTGAAGTTGCATTGTAAGAATTGGACAGTAGAAACAAAAGCTATGTACCTGAGTATGTGTACCTGAGCCAAGGAAAATGAAAGTGGACACCATATTAACTTAAACAGGTTTCCTGTATTTACACAGAATATTTTTATTTTTCATTCATTCATTCATTCATTTTCTATACTTATTTTCTATTGTATTTTTTTAAATTCATATTTATTTCTTATCTATAAGCTTTTGGTTTATTTTTTAAGGTCACAGGCGGTCGTATAAGCATTTCACTGCATATCGTACTGTGTATGACTGTGTTTGTGATAAATAAAATTTGAATTTGTATTTGTTGATTTGAATTTGAACTTCCAGCTTCCGAACACAGAGTATGGCTGGAGATCAATTCCTGCTATCCCTTCTAAGGTCTCTTTCTATTTCCATCTCAGGGTGTTTTGCTTGGCTTACTTATCAGGGACAATCTGATCATTATAATTTAATGACACCTTGGTAATGACCAAACGGCCATTCTCAAGACTGGGACTAAACAGCTGTGTCCATATAAGAAAACCACTTGTCCGTGAGACTAACTAGAAAAAGACTTAAATTTTCTAGGGAGCATAAAAGTTGGTCTTTGGAGCAATGGAAAAATGTCATGTGGTCTGATGAGTACAGATCGAGCCTATTCCAGAGTGATGGGCGCAAATTAGAATTCGAGATAAATACATACAGTAGATTGATATATAGATACGTTTATATATAGATAATTAGTGGAAAAAGGTAAAATCAAAGAAAGAAATATAAAAAAGAGAAAAGGACCGAGAAGGAGGCAAAGTAGAAAATAAATTCACAATAGATAGATAGATAGATAGATAGATAGATAGATAGATAGATAGATAGATAGATAGCTGTAACATAAACATATTGCATTACATGTCATATGCAAGTAAGGATCAAAATAACCCCACCCATTTCAAAAATCAATGGGCGGGGTTTAAGTCGTTTCAGTGGGCGTGTCTATGCCAGTGTCTCAGCGCGTATCAGACTCCGGCTCAGTTAAAAGCGCTCTAGGGCGGTGGTATGAGCTGCTCTGTACTCCGTGGTGTTCTGCCACAAAGCGAATATTTTCGGCACCTACGCTGATTTATACTGATTTGTTTTTTTTTTTTTTCCTGATCATGTCAGAAAAAACAGTTACTGCATTATTTTTGACGCGGCAGAAGATGCTCTGAAAAGCAAATCGGACCAGCACCGGATTATTTACAGAATTATTTATAAAGAGGAAACAAACTGGATAAAGAAGCAAGAAGGGAATCTGTCGGAGTTTGTCATCTGTTTTTTGTTTGTTGTTTGTTCATTGATTATCTGAAATAATCCGACTTCAGCTCCTGATTTGGAGATTACACTTATTTATTGACTTGTCAGGTTGATAATCCCGGGATTGACTTGTAATCCCGTTTCACACCGTCATGGATCTGATGTGGAAATCTCTGCTCGCACTGTTTCTCGCCGTGTGCCGACTGAAACTCTCAGTGTCCACGGTTTTAGATTCCATTTACTGGAACACTTCAAACACAAAGTGAGTATTAATCCGGTTTAATTTCTAGATCGTATAATAGCATAACACATATATAATCAGAATGTATCATTATATACCCAAAGTTAATCTGATTATAGCATGGGAACAAGTTTATAATAATAATAATAATAATAATAATAATTCAGTGAATTCAGATGTATTTGTAATTTTTTCACTGTAGGACTAACAAAAATGTCCAATAATATATATTAAGTAAATATATATCACAAAACTTTATCACCAAAATATTTGTCATATATCATTATTTGTACCAATCTACATGCAGGAATGCTGTCGGATGGATGATAATAAGATTCATGATTCATATGTATATGATATTCCTGTCATGAGTAGTTTAAAATAGTTTTGTGGTGGTGGGGGATTATTATTTACTGGAATAACTTAAACATTTAGTGATTTTGAATTCCTTTTTATATAGAAAAATTCATAAAGTGTCATCTACTGAGAAGAATATAATACCATCAGTTAAAGATTTATAAAATCACAATGAAGTGATGGAGACATTTTTATACAGTTTAAACACAAACATTCTGGTTTATATCAACCTTCATCTCCAGGTCACACTGAACACTGTGTTTTAAAAATGATTAAGAATCAACAGTTGTAGTGACATGAAATTTAGTATGGTGGTCGATAATTTTCAATGTTCAATATGCAGTGTGTCATTCTCATGGATGCTTGAAAATGTATTGGAATTTTTTTTTTCTCTTGCAAATGCCTGTTGAAGACACTAGTCAAGAATGAACAATATTTCTTTGGAATCTCTTATAACGCTTTATATATGGTACAAAATATTTATGAAATCGTATGATTTGGTATGAACCAGAGATTGCATATTGATTTACAATCAATCCCTTATGTTATAAAAGACTTTAAGATCACAAATAACGCTTAATGAGTTGGCCAATATTTATATAAATATTGGCACTTTGTGCTTTCCATTTGGCTGCCTTGGTAGGCAGTGTCCAATTCGGAAGGCCACATAAGGACAGCTGTCTGCTCAGGTTCCTTCTTTTGGGCAAATTGGAAGGTGGCATGGCATGTGTCCTTCGTGGAGAAGGCAGTCCTATAATTCTAGCCATCTGTTTGCTCCATCAAGTGAAATATCCCTAGGTGTCGAGTGTAGGAAAATACTGCGACTGTTTCGTTTTTACGACACTTTTACGACGCGTCATTATGAGGCCAAATAAAGGTTTCAGTAGTTACTTTCTCCATTCTTCTGGCAATGTTTGGTCACAGTGTAAAACCCTTGGAGGTGGCTTCAAGCGTTCCATTTGGGCCCCTAAACTGAATCCATATTTAAGTCTGGATTAAAATAAGCGTTTTTATTAGCCAGAGAAATCCTGCTGTGTAGATTTTTTGGATTAATTTATTTTCCGGTAATTAGGCTGTCAAAAAAAGTAAGGACGAAAGGGATGGGACTAACCCAGCTTAAGATCGGGATAAGATTTTGTTATTAAAGTAAACCCCCTGAAAATCCCTGCATTCTGTTTTCATGAGCTCCAGGAACTCTTTTATCACGGGGCTTTGGAGACAAAAGCCTCGCAAGGTTCAGAGATCAATCCTTCCACCACCAACTCCCCTCCCGACCCCCCCCCCCCTCCGTCTCCACATCGTCAGGTCTGTATAGCGCAGTTAGGATTAAAGCCGCAGGGGGGTGAAGGAGGGGCGCTAACGCTTCCTGACTTCCCAGGGACCCTCAGGAGTGAAAAACCAGCCAGTTTTTGTGTGCTTATGTGTTTCCAGCTCCTGATGGTTTTACGAGGATGCACGTGGGCCTTAAAAAGTGGAAGTCTGTCTACCTTGTTTGTTTTATGGGCTCTTAAAATGTATTAAAAATTGCTCATGACAGGTTTGGAATCTTTTTTTTACACGTCTGCAGTAGGTTACAATTTAACCCCCCCTACCAAATATACATATAAGACATATAAAACATAAATAACAGTACAGTACAAAACACAGAATAGTACAGACTAAACATTATACCTTTTTCCTAAGTTTCCAAAATATACATACAGTACCATTGTTTGTCTTAGTGTAAAAGAAGTTAAACAAAACTATATATTATGATAAGTTTCATGTATTAATATAATTTATTTAAATATCACAATCAAATGTTCCAGTCATATTACTCACCCCTAGTCAATATTAAAAATAGCCCTATTTAAATTATATGTTTATATTTTAACCAATTTTTAAAAGACCAATCAACCCAATCAATAAAAAAAAAACAAGAATCAAATTAGGGAAATTAGGGATTTTTTTGTTTTTTATATTGCTGACTAAAACGCTTTCCTAAAGGATTTTTGTCTTTGACTTGATTCGGTTGTACGGTTATAGATGAAAACAAAACAACAACCCCTTAAGGTTCTAAATATAGTCTACCCTAAAAAGAACACAAAGGGAATGGCAATATAATTGACATGCCGATGTAAACAATATCGTGTGTTGATTAAAGTAGAAAGAGCAGCCCAATCAATTAAAAACACATGACAGTATAAGCAAACACACTAGTGAAGTACATCTTGCGACCTCATTGCATAAAATCAAAACCAGGCTTTTGGGTTTGAATGTAGCCTATCGGTTTAAGCAGTAAGCGCCTGAATCACCCCGGCTGAATTAAGCTCGAAGCTAATCGTTCTCTTTAGTCTAGGAAATGCCATCAAAAAGGAAACAGATGTCTGCACGGCATATGGGTGCACTCTCGTGGCACTTTTGCTACATGGAAACGTTTAGGGTGCAATCCACACCTGCGAATCCGAGAAGAAAGGAATGTTAATGGGTTGCATGCTATTTAATAAGAGAATGCGAGAAAGCAACGGCGACCCCAAAGGATTTATAGGATTGCAAATTCACCCTTTCTGAAGCTTTTCTATAATTGTTATACGACCACTTTCTAATTCGGTTTAGCATAAAAAGTCTGAATCAGAAGAGGGAAATTGCGCGGCATAATTTGCCGGCTGGTTTACAGCACAAGACTTCCTCCTGGAGTAAAACAAAAGCTGGCTTGCTTTGTTTGAAACCACTAGCTCGTAACAACCTCGAGGGTCAGTGCCTTGAGTGGATTCGGGTTAAGCATTCTAATCAGAGTGTACCAAAGCTGCTCTTTAAAGCCCAGTGTTTGGACAGGACTGCATTATTCAAACTTATTCGCATTCCTGCTTAACTGATCTAATTGATCAGGTCTATTCTAATTGGAGTCAGGTTTCTCAGGAGTGGTTTAGCAGTTCGATGATAAATGTAAAGAAGTCTCCCAGATCTCTTAAGCTGCATGTCAGTATCTACCTTTAACTCTAGAACCCACTCCTGTATTCTTGTTTAATTAGAACTTTTATTTATCCTCAGTTGGGATACCTTTAGCTCAATCACTTTGGTGGACTGGTAGAAAAAGGAAAGGAGATTTTTTTTTGTCTACCTACAGAGTTTTTTTAAGCTCAAGATGAAATTGTATACAGAAACTTGTTGTACATTTTGGTCCAAGATGAATCAGTTTTGCCTTGATCACACCAGGGTTTTTGGGAAAATAGTCCTTGGTTCTTGTTAATATTTGTTCTCCTATCTGCATCATCTTGTGTCATTTCTAAGAGTTCCCTTACAGGAAAATGCAGGCACAAATTGTGGTTAGTGCTGACACGAATTATACGCAAGCTAACGTCACTTGTAGTTTGTCGTCTTGGTTTTTCCCTGGCAGTTGTTTAGTGCTTGGAGTAGATACAGACACATGGCGGGGAGGCCTGAATAAGTAAATAAATGGAGTGCTAATTGACCGATGCCAAATTTCGATTCCAGAGAGAGTGAAGTTTCCCATGGGGAATATTCACTTGCAGCATTCATATTGGTAGCATTCTAAAATCATTGACGATTTCACCCAAGAGGTGATGGTCATTAACTTTAGACCCTTTAACTTTGAGCAGTAAAACTTCTATAAACAATAACCACCTATATATTTTAATAGCAAAGTGATGGCATCATGATGTTAAACGTTATTGTCATTTTCCAGGTTTGTGCCCGGGAAAGGCATCACCTTGTATCCTCAGATTGGGGACAAAATGGACATTGTGTGTCCCCGACTCAGGCCGGGTCAGAGAGCAAGCACCCGTATGGAATATTTCCGTTTGCACCTGGTCTCACAGAAACAGCTCGAGAGCTGCTGGGTGGCAAAGGGCAACGTGACGCTGCTGAACTGTGACAAGCCCGACCAAGACGTCAAGTTCACCTTTAAGTTCCAGGAGTTCAGCCCTAACCTATGGGGCCTCGAGTTCCTTAAAGGCGAAGACTACTATGTCATCTGTAAGTATTGTATCATTTGCTGATTAGCTTAAAACATAAATTCTAGCCTAAGATGTTGTATGCAGTTTGGCAATTGGGAATGAGCTATGATGTTTACAGGTTGATATAGGTGGCTAACTGAATACAGGTTAGCTCAGTGTTTTACATGCTAATTTATTCCAGTTCAAGTGATGGTTTTATTTTGTTGTAATAGTTGTGTCTATTAATTATGACAAAACTTGGGCATGTTATAAGACTATTTATTACAATGATTGCACACTGGGTCTACCAGTGAATCAAGCTTGAAAATTTTGAGGGAGCATGTGTGTGCCCCTTTAGTTTGAATGGGTATGGTGCTCCAGATGGCTTCATCCTGTGGTTCTGGCCCTGAGTGCACTTAGCAAAATAATCCAAGGCTCAGCCTGGTATTTCTGTTGAGCCCCAACCTGTGGGGCCTTGATTTCCTCCAAGCTGAAGACCACCACATCATCCATGCGTAACAAGCCAAATGTGCCTGATTAGACCTACGTCTAACAAATCTGTTGATTTGCGATCCAGCCTTTCTTTTGTATGGCTATGTTTTTAGTCATGCAGACTGTTTTAAATGTCTAGTAGCAACACGACAAAATGATTGGATGTATTCTTTAATCTTGGAGACGTTTCACTGGCCATCTGCTGTTCATCAGATCATAGGCATAGGTTCATCAGAAAACGTTCGGATGAGTGGAGAAGCATCTTCAAGGTTGTAACACAATTTACGTTGATTCTCTAGATGTCTTGACTGTTTCTTTCTTGAAGAATGGCTTCATGCTGAATTTCTGGCTCTGTGCACACTTAGCAAATTAATCCGTGGCTCAGTCTGGAATTTTTGTTCAGCCCTATGGGGCCTCAAGTTCCTACAAGGCGTAGACTATCACATCATCTGTTCGTAGCAAGCCAAACGCATCTGATTACAGGGTATGTGCGGCGTCTTACACAAGTCTTACATTTAATTGAATTAATTTAAGGCCCCAGAAAGTCTTAAATCTTTGTTTTCTCCCCTCAAGGTTTTAAATATGTTAGCCCTGTAATGTTGGATGCACCAGAGGTATTCATTTACATTGTTTCACTGACAAAAATAGTGATGTCTTGATACATCATTTGTTAGCTGGTTTACCTCGGTTTTACTAACCATGTTAGACTGTTAACTAATCTTTCCTGACTTTGTTGTATGTTTACTCACCTTGTTAGATTTTTACAGTCTTCTTACAGTTTTCTTCCCATGATGGATGTTTTATCTCATCTTTTCCCACTTCTTTACTCTCCATTTTTATTTTTTGTCTGTGTATATAAAAGCTTTGCCCCTTTTGCCATTGACCACTCTACTAAAATTTTCTTTATTATTAAGTAATTTATATTATATTTTAACCATCTTCCTATGTGACAGAAGCCCCTTCATTACAGAGACATTTCAGAGACAACAACATTAGCACCAGGCAATGATTGCTGTCCTAATGGCCTTAAATTACATTACATTAAAAGAGTAACAAAAAGAGGCTTCAAGTTAATTAGCCCGAATCTGTACATTACACACCCACCCTAGTCTCTGCAGGCCAAAATCAAAATCTGTTTTAGGTTTGTGTCAGTTTGAATTGCAGTAGAAGCAAGTCATGGGTGACTTGTTCTTCAGTTCCTAGCTGATAAACAACTGGGTTGAGGAGCATCATAACACGCCACACCGCTCTTTCCCCGCAGACTCATCCAAGACTTTGAGTGCACTTAAATTAATCCCAGGCTTACTTTCTATTCCTTCGTAAGGGAAGCCATTGACAAGCAGGCTAATATTTATGTTAGCATGTGTGCAAGGCTTGAGCATCGTCTCTAAGCATGTTAATAATTGTCCCACCTTTTAATTCAGTTCAGCTCAATTCGATTTGGCGCATACTAACATTTATGTTAGCAGGTATTCAAGGTTTGTCGTTCTTCCCTGAGCATGCTAACAATTTAGCCAATTCAGTCCAACGATGAATTCAGTCCAGGCTTGCCAAAGCTGCTTGGCTGCATTAAGCTTTTACAAAGAACAGCAATCAGGGTAATTATAATGATTATGATGATTAGCATAGTTATGGGAAACATCTGGGTGGTAGTGAAATGCATAGCATGGTGCATCAAAGAAGCTCCACATCACGATCACTGAGTAAACCTTCTCCATAGTTTACGATATGGTCACGAAGTTGAAGTTTTGCCCGTTAAACATTTCAAACTTCAATTTCTTTTTTTCACTTCACCGACGCTCCTCCATTTTTGGTAGCATGGATTTTGTTGATAGCTTTGTTTTGTTTTTGTGCTGTTTGAGAAACAGCGCATGTCCACCCTGATGCTGTCTCACCACGAAAGGAAACATTTGCACGCTCCAAATCTCCAGGTCACTTTGACGAGATCTTTTTAGGCAGCTCGGCACTCCGCCTCAGGCCGGGGATATCTGACCTAAATGGTCCTGATGTGTGTGTGTGTGTGTGTGTGTGTGTGTGTGTGTGTGAGAGAGAGGATGTGAGTGATTCAGGAATGGGTGTGTGTGCGTGGATGTGCTAGATCCCTAGGTGGGAAGTGTTTTTTGGACAGCGTCAGCACACTCGAGTGTTTAGAAGCGCTTATGAATGCGGTGAATTGTTCGTATCTAAGAATTATAATCGGGCTAAAAGTAGTTCCTTCTTCATCTTTTCCTTCTTTTTTCTTTCTCTCCATTTTTTTTAGTTTGTCTCTGTCAATTGCAGTATCTCCAATACTTCTTTCTTTCTTTCTTTCTTTCTAAAGTATGATATCTGGTTTTGTGTATGACTCCTGTGTGGTTTGTGGTGTCTGTGTGTGTGTTAACTTAACTGTGTTAAGGGTACTTGAATGAGGTAAAGTGAGTGTGTATTGTTGAGTTGTCATGCTCTATGCTTGTTTGTGTACAGTGTGCTTTTGTGTGTGTGTTAGCGATGCACGGGTCGTCTGGTAGCCCGCGGGTAACCCGCGGTAGGGGTTGGGGCGGGTAAGGAAATTGTCGCTTTATTTGCGGGGCGGGTTGGGGCGGGTCATTAAAAACAAAATTTAATAAAAAAATCCATGTATGTTGCGTGCAATTCCCTATAGCCTATATTAAATATTTGGGAATATCTATTTTCATATT
>JAQQZS010000010.1:18479720-18490910 GCA_030068045.1 Platyallabes tihoni
GGTGCGGGGCGGGCCAAATAATTTCATAAAAGCGGGACCCGCGGGTTGGAAAAATACCCGACCCGCGCATCACTAGTGTGTGTGCATATATATACAGGAGACTGAATGAGCTAACGTGAGTGTGTACAGTGTTATCATGCTCTGTGCTTGTTTGTGTACAGGAGGTGCGTGTGTGTGTGTGTGTGTGTGTATGTGAGGTATGTATGGGTTTGGGTACTTGAATGAGGTAAGTTGAGCGTGTGTTGTCTATTGTCAAGTTGTCATGTTTTGTGCTTGCTTGTGTACAGGAGGTGTGTGTGTGTGTGTGTGTGTGTGTGTGTGTGGCTGCAGTTTTGCGCTGGATGCTGCGGCTGCAATCATGGCTGCATGTGTTTAGTCTAAATGAGACTTTACCTCTGGAATGTGTGTCTAATTACACGTTTCCAGCTTGTGTGTGTATATGACAACACGTGCCTCTGACCGAGTGTGTGCTACAGGATGTGTGTACAATGGTCGAGTGTGTGTGTGTGTGTGTGATTCAAAATGAGTACATTAGTGTGCTTTGTGTGTTATCCTTTGAGTGTGTGTGTCTGTGTGTGTGTAGCAGCTGCATTGCGCGCTCAGTGACTTTGCGGCTGACTGCACAGCCTGAGGCCTCTGTGTGTATGTGTGTGTGTGTGTGTGTGTGTGTTTGTGTGCGGGAGTGCCATCGCTCAGGCGGAAGGGTCACATGAACACAAAAGTGAGATTGCTCATAGCAAAGTGGGGCATGTTGGGTGAAAACTCTTCTCTTCTCTTCTCTTTCATTTCTAGTTTAATGTATTCAATTATTTTATTCCCTTTCCCGTATTTATTAATATATCACTTAATTCTTTCCTTTCTTTTTACTGCTTTCTGATTCCGTCCTACTTTTCTTTTTTTCTCTGTTCCCTCTGTCCTTTTTCTTTCTTTTCTTACAAATTATTTTCTTTAATTTATTTACTTTTTCTCACCCTCTATTCTTTTTCTAATTCTTTTATTTTACATTTCTCCCTGTATTCTTATCAGATGTCTATGTTTCTTTCTTTCTTTCTTTTTTTTCTTTCTCCAGTCATTTCCTTATGTCTCTCTCACTGTTTTTCCTTTTTTTCTATTCTTGGAATTCTTTCACCTCTCTCTCTCTCTTTAATCACAAGAAACAGCATGACAAACACAACAGTGAAACAGTTTTACACTTCATCAAACAACCTGATTACTGCTGTGTGTAAGTGTGTGTGTGTGTGTGTGTGTGTGTGTGTGTTTAACAGGTCTCTTTCCGGGTATGCTTTAATGATTTTTTATAACACAACAAACACAGGCTCCGGGGGAGTCTCTTCCCTGCCATGCCCTTCAAACACACACACACACACGCACGCACACACACAACCACACACACACATGCACACGCACAGCAGAGTTTTAGAAAGCCTGCTGAGCAAAGCGAATTTGCTTTCCTATACATCACCAAGCTCATTCCCAGTGCAGAACACGGCCACCAGTTTAGCTCTCTCTCTCTCTCTCTCTCTCACACACACACACACACACACACACACTGGCTGGAGAAAACAGGGCGACCTGTTTATCTTCCTGATCTCAATCGTTTCTCATGTCATTTCTCTTTCCTTTTTTCAGCTACGTCGAACAGCACGTTAGAAGGTCTGGACAACATGGAGGGCGGCGTGTGCAAAACCAAATCCATGAAGCTGATGCTCCGAGTGGGACAAAGTGAGTGTCACGTGTCATGTCTCAAATCCGTCCTGAAAGATGATAATTTATTATTTATTATAGAAAGAAAGCAAAAAAGGAGGAATAAGAGAGAGTGACAAGACCACAAAGGGCAAAAAAAGAGAGAAAACAATACCTTCACAATACAAAAAGAATGGAGATAGACGACAGGAAGGCGACGCAAAGCAAGATGTAGAAAAGGAGAAATGAGAGTGAAACCAAAAATACAAGATGGAAGAATAAGGATGAAAAAGAGAGAAAGAAAGAATATGAGTGAGAGAAGGTAAATGGAAATAGAGGAAAGAAAGAGATAAAAAGAAAGGGGAGCACGATGGAAAGAGAGAATTATTTCTGAGGCTTGCCAATATGAATATAAAAATTTATCTAAAAATATGAAAAATTTGTCATGTTAATAAAGCACCTTTAAATCATGAATCTGTAGAAACGAGAGGCTGATGAAGTGAAATCGAGAAGCTGGAAGAAAGATCAGGGAGATAAGGACAGAGAGGGTGAGACAGTGAGAAAACTAGACTGAAGCAACTAATGAAGAAAGAAAAGGACAACAAGTGAAAGATAGAAAGAGAGAGAAGCAGAGAAGGGAGGGAAATGAATCAGACACAAGAATGTCAAGAAAGATAAAGACGTGGAAATGCAGATAGACAAGTAGAGCTTTTTTGCGCAACAAGCCCCAGGGTATTTTGTGTTCAGGCCCGACACAAACACTCACACACACACACACACACACACACACACACACACACACACACACACACACACTGTTGTACAGTGCAGTTACGAAGTGGTGCATCACTGTGAACAATAGCTCCTATTATTTCATAGTTCATCAGTGATCACCACTTCTGTCTCTTGTTCATGCACACTGTGTGTGTGTATGTGTGTGCGTGTGTGTGTGTGTGTAACCCGCCTCTCAGCGTGTAATTGAAATGTCATGTGTAGTCGCCTCCTGTAGCTGCGCCGGCTGTCCTCTTCCTCCTCTTTTAAGCCAATTCATTACGTCGCTCCCCCTCGTCCTGGAACCTTCAGCTCCTCTCACTTCCAAAGCGCCGCAGAGAGAAATACAGCATGACCGACGTATTTTATTCGTTTAGTGTTTAGATCTTGTTCTCACTACAGCAGTTATTGCAACATCCTTATTGAGGCAGTTTGTCATGTTCATAAATTTTAATCTGTGTGTTTGTGCTTTTCTACAGGTCCAAGTGACACAGTCTCAGCGAAAGAACTTCCCAAATCATTCGACAGCGACCACCAGAGCACCTCAAGCAAAGACAACGACATGCTCAGCAAATCTGGTACGTACGAATGCGCGTCCCAGTTCAGCTTCGTAACCCTGACCTCCTGCCCATAGGACGCAGACTTAATAGCTACCATGACACGATATCGACACGAAAACAGCATTCAATACAAACAGTAATGACGGAAATGAAACACCGGATGGACTTTTATTTCACCCTAAAA
This sequence comes from Platyallabes tihoni, assembly GCA_030068045.1. Lineage (NCBI taxonomy): Eukaryota > Metazoa > Chordata > Actinopteri > Siluriformes > Clariidae > Platyallabes > Platyallabes tihoni. Next base: position 18,482,919 of record JAQQZS010000010.1, read on the forward strand.
CATCAAGAACGTGTTTGTTTAATATTTAATTCTTTTTACATTAATGATGATCAAGTTGGTCGAGAGTGGAAAAAGAGAAGAGGATGTCAGACGTAGAAAATGAGAAAAGGTGTAGCGAGTGTAAGAAATCTAAAAGACAAGGCAGAAAGGGGAAGAGGGTCTGGATACTGTACGTGAGTTCAAATGCACACTCCTGATTGGCTGTTGTATGTGTATGCCCTCCTGCCCGCCTCTTGGCCACCCCTCAGTCCACTCCTCTCAGATTAGTACTAGCGTTCTCCAGGGGATATTGCGAATGCTTTTTTGTTGCGTTACTTGAGAGCCCCATATTACCAGCTCTAACTACAGAACTGGAAAATATTAACCTAATGTGCAAAGTGTCATACTAGAAAAATGCCTAAGTATATAAAAACCAGTCCTAAAGAGAGCATAAAGATTAAATGCCTAGTAAGCTGAGCCGTGGTATTACGCAGTAACAACCGAAAATCTTTCTACCACGAAAACCACAATCTTATGATTTGTCCATAGCAGCCGTTTATTTATTTTATTTATGCACATGGCTGTACATTGACAAACTACCTTTTCTGTCCCCAGAGCAAGACGGAAAAAATGGTGAGTCAATGGGCGTGTCCGGCTCTGAGTTAGCCCTGTTCACCGGCGTGGCCTCGGGAGCCTTCGTCTTGGTTGTTCTCATCATCGTGGCGCTGGTGTTGCTGGCACGCCGGCGCCGTCGCAAGAACTCTGCGCAGTGTTCAGCCCCTCTTGCACTGCACCCCATCCCCAAACGCAGCAACAACAACAACGGGTCGGAGCGCAGCGACATCATCTTCCCGCTGCGAGCCTCCGACAGCTACTACTGCCCCCATTATGAGAAGGTGAGCGGGGATTACGGCCACCCGGTTTACATCGTTCAGGAAATGGAGCCCCAGAACCCGGCCAATGTTTATTACAAAGTCTGAAATAATCAGAACCTTTGAGCCTCATCCAAGACTAAAAAGAAGGTCTCAATTGAGAGCTTGATTGCTCAGAATAAATGATACAGAGATAAATGACTCATGGAATGAAGCCGAGAACTGTTCAGGAGCCCCCAAAAGCCCCAGAATGGTCGGAATCGACATCTGGGTCGGGGAATTACGGCTTCTAAAACATGGACGCCGTGTGATTTGTATCAGTCAGGGAGCAAAAGCTTTGAGGCTGAAAGTGTCGACTGAGAGCTTGTGCTCAAGTTTCAGCCTGGCTGTAGAAAAGAAACATGCTCCTGGCTCACACCAGCGAATCAGTGACAAATGACTCTTGGAACGAAGCGAGGACTTTCTCTCCGCTCTCAAGTCAGCGCTTTAATTCATTATGGCAGACGGAGGTGCTACAGTATCGATTCATGACGGCGTTTCGCTCAGGGAAAGAAAACGGAGCCAAACCCGCACTGACCTATAGACGTTTTTAAAAAATAACCCACAGATTTACATCCTAAAATAAATAAATAAATAACTTCCTGCTTCAGGGCAAAAAACTTTAAAGCCACATAATCATTACCTATTCATAGGATGTTTAGGTTTAGTTTTCCAAAATTGTTCTCAGGGCAGAAAGAATGATTGGGCATCTGCAACATTTCCAATGAAATGGAAACAATTCAGAAAATGAGTTTTTTTTTGTGTGTTCCTTTTTGTTAAAAACAATCTATCTGCACTGGTAGCTATGCAAATGATTCTGCAGTTTTTACTTCTAGAGGTTTTAGGAGGATCCTCATTGGATCTTTTTTTAGAAAGGAAATCCTCCCGAGGAACAAATGGAAGAATTTTCTCTATAGAAAGCTAAATACTTTTGTTTCGGAACAAAAACTTAACTAGAACATTTTTGCCTTGCAAATTCCTGTCACGCGAACTATTATCGCAATTTTTCATTCCACATGCATTGATCATTACTCAAGTCTAAACATCTTGTTATGTTTGGCTACATCCCGTGGAGAAAATGTCTTGTTTTTCCCTCCCCCGCCCTCGAGTTTGATTTGAACATATTTCAAGCAAGTTGAGCAATCCACAAAGCTAACATTATAGAAAATAAATCCACAGAATGACTGAATAAATGAATGAACAAATAAAAGATCCCACCGGATGATCACCCAAAGGTTGAGAATTTTGGTCTTTTTTCATTAAAGGAAATTTAACTATGAATGGGGGAAAATCACCAGTAAAAAAACAGTGATTTGGAAAAACGTTACAGAATTTGACCTAACAACAGGAAATCTTGTTGAAGGTTCAAAGGAACAAACTGAAGAATCTTTTACGTAGCCAGTTGTAACCTTTTTTTTTTTTACACTATCTAAAAATCTGATATGTATAAAAATTTGCTTTTGTTTTCCTTCCATCAATAAAAATAAAATCACCAAACTTATTTTATTTAGAACTACATCACTTTAAAAGATTTGACCAAACAATGAACTAAAAAATGTTGCCGTAAACCTTTTTCAGGACTAAACATCAGGATCATGCTAAAATATTACCTTTTTTGGAGAACTAGCCTTGCTTTTCTGCCCTGACAAAAGATTTTTCTCAATTAAACCTCCTTCAGGCTATTATCAACATCTCTTACCAGAACCAGAACCTTAAAACTTAGTTCTTTATGGGACAGTATTATATTTGACATTTGGAGAAGCAGAAGGTTATGGGAGCAGATCTTTTGGCGTGTACACTCACAACAATGCTTGAATGTTCAGGAAAAACGAGACCCTTTAAGTCTCATTGAATTTGCATCACCAGCCAGTTTGGTTGTCTGGTAAAACAGCGTCAGCTGAAGATTGAGTCATAAATTTGGACGCCGGCAGAAGCATGTTGATGGTGAGGCTGTGGGTGAAATGTTTTCTACATCCCATAATGCATATCAGGTTCCTGCTGGTTCTCCTCCATATGTTGTTTCTGCATCAGGGTGTCTGACACATTTAGCACGATCCTTAGACTGCATGTGGTTCTGGATCTCGCTGCCTCTGGCGTCTTGTCATGTTCTTAAGCAGTCCAGAAAAGACATGTCTTCTTTGTTTACCCAGAAATGTAAATACTACCTAAAGGGTTTCTCTCTCTCTCTTTTTTTTTGTAATAAATTATGTCTTAAGTTATGTTTTTTCTATAGATCCATAAAAAGGATTGTTTCTTATTTCCATCCCAGACCTGGGGTGTTGATGTCACTGATTTATGAAAGTTCGGAATTTTTCATGTCCTGATGTCATTTCATTGCTCACGCACTGAGAGAATGTTCCACTGCAGCTGAATGAATTATGATTGTTCGATTGAATGGATTCGTGATGGTGCTGCTTCTAAAAGGAGCTTTGTTTAAAACAAAAAAATAAAATAATAAAATAAAGCTGATGAAAGTGGTTTGGGTTAAAATATTATGATAAGTCTGTGTGTTTTATCATTCGCTAATTTACACCTTTTCACTTTAAATTAATTATTTCATTAAAATAAAAATCAATTACATACTACACCTTACATCACATTTACCTAGCGTTGACAATCATTAATTCGCTAATACTAATGCTGTTAATAATTCATGCTAAAATAATTCAGCTAAAATTCTAGATTTTAACTTACTGCTCTTAATTAACCTCAGGTTATCTGTTAATTTCATGTTTTAAGTGCTGATTTAAGAGATATGCTAGTTCCTGTGTTGGACTACGAAACTGATAGTTTATAAATCAGCATGTTTAGAATTATGCAAATTTCTTTATTTGCGAATGAAGATTTTAAAAATATATATAAATTAGCATGCTTACAATGATGATAATTCATAGCTTACTACAGTATGCCTTCTACAATGCTAATATACAGAATTCACTCTAATGTAACCCTTTAGCTAATTCTTGACTTTATTGCTAGGGGATAGTGATAGTTTTATAGTTATGGCAAAAAGAAATGCTACTTTATGAGTCAGCTTGTTCAAACTGATGCTAATTCATGGGTTACTGTGTTTACCGTAATGCTAGTTTAAGGTTTTTTTTTGTTTGTTTGTTTACATATATATATATATATATATATATTTTTTTTAACTTTTGCTATTCTGTAGCAGGTGTCTACTGCTATCTATTGGATGCTATTATGGGATTTATAATACTGGGAAATATAATACCTCAGTCGTGATTGTATTAGGTGGTTTACTATTATGCTAATTCAGGGAAATATCTTTTTGCTGTAATGCTATTCATACTGTAGGTTAGATTCCTTGTAGCTCAGTTGTTAAGCTTTTTATCTATAATTCTAGCTTACCAATTACTTTGTTTTTCATCTTTTGCTGAGCATTTTCATTAGCTTTTTCTGATTAGTGGAGACGGCTTCAAAAATAGGATGCGCCATTTGGTCTACAGAAGGTGATATCGAGATGTCTCATTCCTGCGCCAACAAGTTGAGGGTGTCACAAACAAAGCCATCACACCTTCTGACCTCCAACACATTTCACTGTCCCTGCTGTCTCTGCTGTCACACCTTCACAAGCACCAAAGCTTCACAGGGACAAATTGTGTACACACCCAAACTTTTCCCAACAGCCCCTCCGTTAGATAGAGGCATCTAAGACTCAGAATCGGGTTAAGACTCAGATTTAGGTTGAAAGTTAGTGATAAGAAGAGAACTAATGATTGGATAGATGGTGCAAAAAAAAAGAAAAAGAAAAAAGGACAAACACCCAAAATCTAAAATAGTCTCAGGGTGTGGTTTATTTCGGCCAAGTGCAGTCATTGATGTTTGGCATTTGGGTTATTATTTAAGGATACCATTGTTTATCCTATTGTTTATACTCATCCATCTCTGTGCTGATGTCTGGAAGTGGCTCAAGTGAGTCCCTGCTATAGTAGCTTTCAAAAGAACAAAGTAAGCAAGTACAAAAAAGGGGATTTTAATATCCCGGCTGTGACGAAGAACAGCCAGGAATATAGCAATATATTGTCATGTCATGGGAGCTGGAAGTATCTTTACGACGTACTCATGCTTTAATGTTAATTCTATTCATACTAAGCACGTCACTTTTAATATAAACTGTTACGATATACACCGATCAATCATAACAGTAACGCATTAACATTGATTAGCAATTATATACCAGTAAAGCGGTGACAGGATCACGGGCACCCAAGGCTTGTTTATGTTCGTGGAGATCAAAGGCCAGCCTATTTGGTCTGATTCCACAGAAAAGCCGATACAGCACAACTGGCTGAAAAGTCCACACAATACTGCCCTTAATGTTTTGCACTGTTGATCAGTGTATTGTATATTTAAAGAACTATAGGGTGTGGCTATGCATGTTAACCATTAGTATGATGTAATATGTTTAGTATGACCATAACACGTTTTTAGGCTTTGCCTCATTAAGTCTATTTCTTTAAAAAAAAAATAAAAAATTGGAAATGCTAACCAAAAATAGGGACCTCGAGTTACTTCTTTTCCCGACTTACCATTTCACAGCAACGCTCACTGTTTGGTGATCACAAATGCCAGACTTAAAGTCCCAGAATACAATGTACCTATATGAGCTAGCTAACAAACTGATGACAGCAGTATTAGTATGAAAGCTGAAGCTCTGGAAGCTGATCTGTTTCAGCAGAGGAGGTGAGAGAGCTGGACAGGCTGAAGTACTAAAGCACCACTGCATTGCTCTATTTAGGCGGCCATGACATGAGGGTTAAATGTTCCTGCATTTATCATGATCAGATGGTAGGCAATTGGGATTGCGGGTAATGCAAGTGTAGATGATTTTAATGAAAGATGTACAAATTGATTTAAATTATTATTAGATGAATTATTATTAATGTTTTTAGGTAATGTCTTAAAATAAGGCTACAGCTTTTTCTCTCTGAAGAAAAAGGTTCTTTAACATGGCAAAATCAAAACAGGACATATATGAGGCCTAGACTACAACATCCGCTTCCGTAAAAGAATTAAAAATCCGTGATGATATTGGTCCCAGTTTCTCCTTCCCACTATGTGCTCAGGTTCTACGTCTGTCTTATTTGTTCGTGAACGCTGCTCCTTCGGCAGGATCAGGCAGGAAAGGCAGTGTTTGTGTTACGCAGGGCAGAACAATGGAGCAAAAAGTGTAAAAATGTTCAGTTCCAGCCGGCTGCCAAAAGAAACATTTCTGTCACTGCGGAGAGCCACGTCCTGTCCGCTCTTTGTTTGCTTTCATTTCAGCTCCCTTTTATTGCATTAACGAGACTCAAAACGAGACTTTTTTTTTTTTCCCTCAATATGCTCGGACATGATCCTAAACTGAAATGCCTTCGGAATGAGGCGAAGTGGAGCAAAATGTGGCAGTGTTGATTTTGGAGTTGTGACACGGTGGAATATGCAGCACATGATGAGAAAAAGCCTGGATCAGGTTACATGCTCTTCCTGATTACAGGGCCTTGCTTTAACCTCTTTTGTAGATACACACACTCACACACACATATTTGAAGCTGTAGATGTAACACCAAATTATGTGGAATAGGGTAATGTGTGAAAAGAAGCAAGAACTTGACATGAAAGGAAATGTTAAACCGCAGTTTGCAGGTGAGTACGTATGAACCATTAAACAGAGACAGATCTCTCGGTTCTCTTGGAAATGTTTAGCTAATGTCTCTTGGGGTAATACCTTCAGTTACCACCCAAAACGTGATTGTTTTACTATACCAGCACCTCCAAAATGCCACATTGAATTACAGTAAAAATAATTTTAAAAATGTAACCTGTTTTTTTTTATTATTATTATTTGTTTAAGTCACATTTTAACAATGTTGCCGTGCACCTCCAGGGTTCGGATTCTATTCCCTCCTCGAGTCTGTGTGCATGGAGTTTGTTTGTTCTCCCTGTGCATTACCAAAGTGCCCATAGTGTGTGAATGAGCGTGTGAGTGTGATTGAGCACTGCGATGGATTGGCAGGGTGTACCTCGCCTTGTGCCGTAAGTCTCTTAATAGATGTTAAGTGTGCGAGTCAGTGAGTTAATATTGTGGAATATACTATATGCAACATGTTATACACATTGGTTCCCTCACCAGTCATCACTTCTTCACTTACTTGATGTAAATAACAACAACAACAAAAAATCGTAAACTCCTGTTTAGTCAAATACCTTTAGCTTTACCTTTAACTTTTACGAAGTGCTGACAGTGGAGACTCAGTCCGTGAGTGTTTTTATGTTTATTTTTATGTTTTATGATTGTTTATACAAGTTTCTATAAATGTGATAACGCATAAGAATGTGTGCATTAATTTAAAATTAAGAAACACCTTGTTTACAGTGATAATAAACAGCCAGCAAAGCAGATGTTGTATTTGGCTATGTGGATTTAGCTACTCCATTAACAATCCTTCGGTGTTGTGCTACAACAATAGTTGGTCCATTATAAAAACAATCCATATTTTTGTTTTGCTAAAATATTCTAGCAATCATACGTACATTGTAACTTTTTAAAATTAAAATTTAGACCACTTTCAATAATAAATAATTAACACAAGGCCTGTTTATAAAAACAGTGAAAGTAAAATTGAAATGGTTAAACTTACTACTCGTTAAACCCTCAAGAACTACACAATACATACTGCTCTTTGCAGGAGCGTAAATTTGTTCCAGATTATTTATAAGTGGAGCTTTTCACCAGGTTGCTGAATTTAAGGCAAAAATAGAAGAAGTCCGAACTTGAGCTTAGAATGACATCATGGAGATGTTAAAAATCTTTGCGCGTAAACACAGCCATTGAAAGTATGTCATATATTTATGGTGCACTTTAAAAGAAACATTGCAGGATATCGGGCTGGAAATATCAAGGGACGTGTTCCTTCTCCATGGAGCTTAGAGATTTACAGTAGACTGCAGGAAACTCGACTACACTCAATACTTTTTGGTGGATGGTTATTGCTCTTTCTTTAAATCAGTGTGACTCAGAGCTCACAGGAAATGGCAACCTTTTGGGGAAAATCGAGACATTATCATGGCGTTTCCTCTCGGCTGAGGCCTGAAGATTGATATA
>JAQQZS010000010.1:18575679-18586524 GCA_030068045.1 Platyallabes tihoni
TTTAGTGTTCATACAAATATTTACACATTAAGTTTACTGAAAGTAAAAACAGTTGAAAGTCAGAGGACGCTTCTTTTCTTGCTGAGTATCTATATCTATACAATATACATATATATATAGTATTTTTCAGTTGATTGTTTATGCAATTAATGATTGATATTTTAGAGTTAATGTAAAGTATTTTTTGTATAAATAATCTTATAAATTCCTGTTGAAAAAAAAGAACTTGATATTAAAACTTATATTAAAACTTATTGCATGTTTTTACTGATATTAAAAACATGCAATTTCATTTTAAAATATATAAATAGGTACTCTTTGATTTTATCATTCCTCTAATTTTCCCTTAAATAAATAATAGTAATTTAAAAAACATTTATAAACATTTAATGTGGTTTAAATCACTTAACACCAATGAGAAGACAACACCATTTATTTTATATATAAGCATTAGGAGTTCCTGTCACTGGAACTAAGGGGCTCAGGCCAACTCCTGTAAAACAACCCCACATCATAATCTCTGTCCTTCACCAAACTTGAAGTCTGGCACAATGAAGTCTGTTCTCCTGGTAACCACCAAACTCAGACTTGACAGACAGGGAAGCGTGATTCGCTACTCTAGAGTCCGGTGGTAGCATGCTTTACACCACTGCATCAGATGTTGTACTTGGTGATTTAAGGCTTGGATGCAGCTGCTTGTCCATGGAAACCTATCCCATGAATCTCTCTACACACTGCTAATCTGAGGTCGGCTAATCACATGAAGTTTGGAGGTCTGTAGTTATTGACTCTGCACAAAGTTGGCGACCTCTGTGTACTATGTGTCTCCCACTGTCCATGCTTAGTGACTTACTGCACTGGTGGCATCCTATCATGGTACAACGCTGGAATTAACTTTTAGTACAGAAATAGTTTCTATTTATGTTTTATTTTGTACTGTAACTATTTGTGGAAAATACTTTCAGAGTCAATAAGATTGAGAAATCAATTGTGAGTAAAAATCAAATAGACAATTTACTTGAAATCGCCACTGGTGCCCATATTTCCTCTACCACGTTGGTATTGCGTCTCAAGGTGTGACATGATCATGTTTTGAAAGCATTTACGGACACAGGGTCCAAAAATGCAGATCAGTATAAGAGCCACAATCACTGAAACGACCAGGGAGAAATAGGGGCCCTTTTTTTGTCCAAAGCATTGGAAATTGACTCATGGTCATCATTATTCAGGGTAGTTATTTGCAACAAGTTAATATAGGCAGAACCTTCAAGTTGTCCTCTCTCTGTGGACACACAAGGGGTAGATGGCAGTTACACTAACATTGTCTTTGCGAAAACATAGTATTAGTAAACAGTACTGTTGGCCAGTTTTCATGCAGAGCAATTTGCAAATTGCCAGAAGGCATTTCCCTGTATGCCATGTCAATTCCTGGTTCCATTGTCTTTCAAAGGGATCATGCTGCTTTTTTCGACTGCAACGAGCATTGCTACACAGACAAAACAAGGACTGAGTCATCTATTGTGCGGTGTAATTTGCAAATTCCCAGAAGTCAGAAACACACAACACACTTGTTACTATTGAAACCTATAGAAAACCTTGGACATACAATTTTTTTTTTCAAATAGATTTTTCTTGGTACTTAACGCGTGTGTGTGTGTGCGCGTCTGCATGTGCGTGTGTGTGTGCGTGCAGGTACACATTTGACAACTCCCTTTTGGGATGGCTGTGGGTGATCTCTGCCCGAATTCCGCTTCTTTAATAACATCTTCTAGTCCAAAAAATTGTTGGGGTACACAGAAGAGGTTACTTGCACTTCACCGTGTGCCCTCTTTGGTCATGTTGTCGCCTTATGTCTTGTGCTTCTCAGGTGGTTGAGTTGGTGGGATTCTATTGCAGTGGCTGGCATAGATACATGTAGCTAGTTCTGCAACTTTACCTGCTGTCTATCAGGTTGGGAGCAACTGAAATGGTCCTTGCCCCCTTGTGCTTTCCAGTTTTTCTGTCTGCAGTCTTTTACCAATCGCAAAGCTTCTTTTCATGCACCTGCATCCCTGCTGGTGCTGGAATTGCTTCCCTCATCTGCTTTTGAAACTGGGACAAGACGGGATGGTTTTGCAGGGTAATTCAAGATTCAAAGAACTTTATTCTTTAAACTGTTTTTCCCCGACACATTCATAATCATTAATCTACTTCTGCCGGTGTGCTCTGGAAAACTTTATGTGTGCGGTTGAGCACTGATTAGACTACATAGGAAATTAAAGAGGAGGATCACGATGCCGGCTCAACAATCCAAACCCCAAACCTCATTTAAATTAAATTAACAAATATTATAAATAAATAACAATAGCCCACGTTTAGAAAAGCAGTTTTATTTAGACTATAAAAATACTCCTGCGTCTATTTGTGCCAGCTGCCACTGTTCTTAGACGGCTCTTTGTCAGGGTAAATTGTTTAGTGACAAGTTTTAGTGACAATTACCATGTATAAATAATCTTATAAATTACTGTTGGTAAAAGTAACTTCTTATTGTAACAAAGATGGACTTCAAACAAAGGTAAGTTTCACAATGAGCAGTTTTATTTAGAGTCAACGTACTGTTGGCAGGAATGGAGTCTTTGACTAGATAGCCGAAGCGGCTAGTATAGCATGATCGGTTAACTGGGAAGGTGGTATCACAAACAGTAACTCTTCTTTCTTGTAAGAACAACAAACGGAATGGAGTTATAACCTGGGGTTGGCGATATCTGGCTGAGATACACACCCCACAAACACCCGGAGCGTCCACGCTCCGTGATGGAGACTGGGAGAGCTTCTGAAAGGAGATATACAGGTAAGTATAAATCTTCTTACTTGCATGTCGTAGATTGAGTCCACACTCAGCGGTACGAGCCCAGACGTTGACTGTGGCGTGGTGTGTGGTCTTTGTGTTTGTTGATTGATGTCAGGTGGTTGTAATTAGTATTCGGGTGATAGAGGGCGCTGTGTCAGATTGGGTTCGGAGCCTGGCCTGACTGTGACACTTATAAGTTCTTATGCTGATATTTAAAACATGCACTTTTATTTTAAAATATATAAATAAGAAATTTTTGATTTTATCATTCCTCTACTTTGCCCTTAACTACACTAAAAAATAATTTGTTGGGTTTACTTAAAACAATTATCGTAACAATTTGCATTCATCTTTTTAAGTTGTGCCAACTTTGGCATAAATAAGTAAATCCAACATGTAATTTTAAATAAGAGTGATGTAACAGTTTAAGTGCATCCAACATGATTTGATTTTACCTCTACAAACATAATTAAGTTGAACCAACTCAATATTAATTAAAATGTTCTGACAATATTAAGTTGTTCACATTTAAGTTACTCTAACTTCTTTTTTTTACTTATATCCTACTTATAAATATGCATGCAAATTGTTACGATGATTTTATTTAGTGTTAGTAACTTAAATAAATCACAATGAATCATAGTCATTTCAGTTGTTCCAACTGATAAAATTTTTTATTATAAAACCTTAAAAAACAAAAGGTTTTGTTCCAACCATGAATCATTATAAACTTAAAACGCATCTAAGTCTTCAATGTCTTATTGTTTATTTTAAAAATGTATGTGTTTGTATATGTCTATTTATTGCTGAACAGAAATATTTAAATGACATTAATACACTTTTAATCCTTTTAATAAATATAACACCACAATACAATAACTAGCAACCTTAACAGGCACACCAGTACTTATGAATTCTACACTTATGAATTTTCTGTTTGAGAAAAGTATCAAACATCAGAGAACATACTAAACATGCACATACACAACTGAAATTTTATTTCTGTCCAACTAAATTTAGACTCACTATTCATTCTCAAGTCAAGACAAACAATGCTTATGAGATAATGAATTAATCCCAATTAATCCCAATCCAACAACCACAACAACCTGTAAATAAATAAAAAAAAAATTATATCATTTGTTTATTCATACCTCTTGAACCATGTTCCTGATTCGCTGGATCTTCATTTTTGTAGCCCCTCCTCTTGAAGAGGCCAATTCCTTTATCTTTGGGGAGTACAGGTCCAGTTTTTCCATGAATGATGTTTCCAGGTTAACAGTGGTGATCCTTTTAAATTCATAATTTAGCTGTATAAAACGATGCACAGTTAAACAGGACAATTTAGTAAATATAAAACAAAGAATCTTAAATAACTTATAATACGTTATCCTGTAAATTAATACATAAAATTACCTGTCCTCCATCAAAAAGAACAGGCCATCTCTTTTTGACGTCACTCACAAGTGGTGCTAGATTACAACTTCCTGTCTCCGTATTTGATATTCTTTGCCGGTGTCCTCTCGTGTCCTCGCTTTTTTTTTTTTTTTTTAGAGAGAGTTCACATCAAGCTCAGGACACCCAGCCTCCTGAGTTTACTTCTATAATTGCCCATTTTATAATTTAATCGTTGTTGTCATCCATAACATCCATTATAGGATCCTGGCTCTCTGAGGCAAGGATGCTTCTGAACCAACGCTTCAGCAACATCAGATAACTGTGCACTCGTTGGGTAAGCAACATACTGAAAGATGATTTCAGCCAGTTTCTCAAGAATGGCTGAAAGAACTGCCGTAAAGTTCAGTTGAAATCCATTCTCCTTTAAAGATTCGTTTCCTGAAGCAAGTACAAGTTCTGTGTCATATGCAAAGTGAGGAACCGGAAAATCAGTGGGCCAACATTGCAAACGCTGATTCATGTGTTCAGGTGATGAATTAATTAGTGTGTCTTGAGATCCAGGTGAGCAACTGCTGCCACAGGGATGGTTGGGTGTCACTGAAATCATGCTGGAGGTTGCTGAAGTGTTGCCTGAGGTCTCTGCTGTGCGTTCAAAGGAACTGTCCACATCACTAAATGTCAGAGTGACAACGAGGGCTTCAGCAATGTAAACTACCTTGATTGTGTCTTTGTGCTTAATGTCATTTGTTGAGGTAAGAGAAAAATATTCTTCACCAAAATCAGCATCCTTATAATGTAAAGTTAAGTTTCCCTCAAGGTGAAAAGTATCTTTCACAATAGATTCAAGTTCATCCACTGTTGAAGGGATTCCATTTGGTAGGTCCAGTTTTTGAATGTCATGGTGCTTAAGTATGACCCGTAGTTTAGCTGGACTAGACATTGGAGTGTCTGTAAATAAATAAATAAATAAATAAATAATAATAATAATACTTGCGTTTGACTTACAGCAGAATTTCATTTCACACACATTAAACATTTGTTACCAGAGTAGAATTTTAACACTGATGATTAGCCAGCTGATATTCAATTTTTAAAAGGCATTTAAGAAATGCATAAACAGTCTTACAGAACTTACACACTGCTTTGGCTTTGTACTATATACTTTTTGTAATAAGATATGATGCTACTAATTTCATCAAAAAAAATCTTGTGTTAATGTTTCACTATGCATTGTCAAACCATGACATTTTCATGAACAAGTTTTAAAGTCTCTAGGTATTTTTTCCCAAAGCAGCCCAACAGATTGTTCTATAGGAGAACAATAAACTTATATCCTGACCAAGTTAAACAAAATAAGTTTAACCCATTTATTATATGGTTAATGACGAGAAGAGGCTAGGCTTTCCCATTCAAGCGTAATGTACCTAGAGTAAAACTAGAATGATCAATAAATTGAATAAATTGAAATTAAAGTTTAAACTATTTAAACCCGAGTGTCAGCAAGTAACCCGTTTTCTTTATAAAAACTTAACTCCACACATGAGAGAAGCAGATGCTATTTTTGACTATGCAATTAAATGACCAGGTACAATGTCTCTTGTGATCTTTATGGAAAATGAATGTATTGCTTCAGGGTCACCATACGCCTCCCTGAAACAATGTATGCTGCCATTGGGAAAATATCAGACAACTCACTTGACTCAATAACTTTAACACTTTTAGTGTTTTCAAGCACAAAGCTTCTAAAATGTTCAGAATACTATGCACTTAAACATTTCACAATGAAGCCTACCTTTCCATTTGATGATTTCCATCATCTGAATGATTTCTACAAAATCTGGCAGACCACCCGTTGAACCATATTCCAAAATCATTCCAGTGGAGTAAGTAGTACCACTGTAAGACACCGTGTTCGCCATTTGCACAAGCGACTCACTGGGGAATGCTGTTACAAGGGCTTTACTAATGTCTTTCCTTAGCACAGTCAAACACACAGTTGATAGTTTTGTTGTCTGTAGAGACTTAGTTATGTGATTTGCATGTTGATGGTATGCAACCATTAACTGATGCTTCACTGAGAGAGATAACAGAATGTTTCGAAAAGTGTGGGTATGCATCACCACGCGCTTAAAAAAGCTGTGCTTAGCTTCAAAGCGCATAGTTCACAGAGAAACTAGTGGACCAAATGACTTGATGAGTTGTGGGTAGTGCTCAAGAAAATGATGTTTTGGAGTAAGCCTTTCCTGAGGGAAAGCTTCCTGGAATCTGTGCCGATGCTCAGAAATCTGGCTGTCAAGAAAACTAATAGTTGAATCTGTATGAACAGATGAAAGTACAAGTTCAACTATATCCTTAAGGTTCAGAAGAACCAGCCATGTTGGTTCATTCTCTGGCATTCTTTCTCCAATTATCAGGGGGAGGAAGCGAAGCAAAGCCCAATGGGCATTCCCTCCAACAGTTTTTTTTTTTTTGCAGCGAAATTCAATGGAATTGGTTGTGGAGCATCTGTTTTATCAGCCCATCTGTATGGGAACGTTTAATTAATTTATTCAGTTCATCCAGAGTGAAACATTTTCTCTTGATTAAGCTACTTAGGCAAAGTGCTAACTCCAAAGGTACAATACCTTCAAAGAGGTCGTGTAGCAAATCAGGTGGGTAGCCAGATAAGACATAAAAATCTTTTAGTTTTTCAGTTATTGGGCACAGTTCTTTTACTCCATAACAGTGAGACATACATTTGTCTGCTTGTGCAGTCTAAACATGCATCCTATATTCTTCCTTTGTCCTTACACAAAATTTTCCACTTCTAACTTCACTTACTTGGATCTGAGATCATTCTCCAAGACAGAACCTGCAGATATGTGAACTAGAGAAACTCTCCACAAAACACAAAATACAGTGCCTTTGACTCGCATGTCTAATGAAGAAATGTAAATTGGCCAGATCTTTTAGCAGTGGTTCAAAAACAGCTCTATAACCAAACTGTTTTACAGAGAATGGCTAGGTAGATTGATGTCAAAGATGACCTAAGCAATGGTGGCACGTTATAAAACCAAATACACTGCTGTAATTTTGTGCTTTTTTTCTTGAAGTGCCAAGTGGATTACACACTTCAAAGTCATCAACATACAAAATAAGAGCAATGGCTGGATTGTTATCTGAAAGCAATTTATTGCTTTTAAAATTTGTGCCATCACAAAATGACTTGTACTGAGTTTCAAAGCTGCAATATGTTTCAGAAATGTGTGTATGCAAATTTAGGATCTCCTTTTTTCAAGACCTCTTGCAAGGACTTTAAAATAGCTATATATTCTCTGTTCCCTGGCACTGAGCAAATACTCGGTGGGTTCCACTAAACAAAAATTTTCTTTGAAATACTGTCTTCTTTTGTAATAGGTGGAAAGAGGACCATTGGTCCCAAGAGCCAGTGTAATTGGGTTGCACTTGCAGAGCTCTGCCACCATATCTGAAA
This sequence comes from Platyallabes tihoni, assembly GCA_030068045.1. NCBI lineage: Eukaryota > Metazoa > Chordata > Actinopteri > Siluriformes > Clariidae > Platyallabes > Platyallabes tihoni. The sequence goes on from JAQQZS010000010.1 coordinate 18,583,380, forward strand.
GAATTGTATCATTAACCTCAGAATTATGCTTTGTAAGGCTTGAGCGTAAAGTCTCTTTTAGAGTAGAACCTGAAGCAGAGGAAGAAATTAACTGTAATTCTTCCACTATCTCATCAATACACCTGTGAAGTACATTGTATATGCTTTCCAGTTTTAGCAATAAGTGGGCTAAATTTTTCTCAATTAAATTGGGCAACTCACCAATTTCTTCAACCTCTGTACTTAATTCGTCTTCACTCAGTGCACCCTAAGTATGTTAATCAACTGGATCATCTCCTGCATTTAAAGGATTGACATACCTCTGTAAAAGCTCAGACTTGAAGTCATCAAGTGAGTGAGGAGTGTGTTTTCGGCTCCTATGAAGCATATGTTCCATGAATATTTGTTTTGAAATGGCAATTTTCAAAAACACAAGAGACAGTTTCCATTTTCTTTAAATGGCGGCCAATGTGCTCAAAATACTGTCCTTGTGTGGAGATTGTGTTTAAAGAGCAACATCGACATTTGAAAGATAACATTTCTGAATATGTCACTGTTTCACAAGACAAATGGCTTCTCGACAGGTGGGTTCGCAGCCCACCCCATGTTTTAAATGAGCAATATCAATCCCAGTATAGACAAGGCATAAACACTCCACCATGGGCATGTCTAAGTCTATAATGCACAATTTACAAGTCCAATTCATTTTGAAATGTATTGTAACTTAGTGGTTATAGAGTGTCCAGTTGCTGTATAAAACCAGTTATGGGACACTGCTGAAAGTAAAATTCATACCATCTTAAATAAAATTTTACATTTCATTATAGTTACAAAAGGCTGACACATGAAATTAAATTTAAATAAACTAATTTAAGATTGTATTACTGTATCCCAGCCAAATTGCCAAAGCAAAAACATTCCATAGCTCTAAAACACAAACTGCACTGTCTGCTGACCCAATACTTTACCCTCCTAAGAAAGTTAAGTTATCCTTAACATTAATAATACTACCGGAAGTTAGTTTACAACTAAAGCCTTAAGTAACAAAACCACATATCCTTCACAGCTTTATGCGTCAATATAAGGTTTAAATGTAATTACAAACAATAATCACCTTCACAGCCCGCCTTAAGCAGGCTGAACAAAGAATATTGTTAGCTGGGGTGGCCAACTTTAACATTCCACAAAACAACGTAGAGCTTCAAAATGTCAATAAATTTAGGAAAATTAAAATTTGCACTCAGGCGGGAATTTCATCTGCTGTGGCTTTTCAGTGTAAAGGGACTCTAAAGAACTCCTCGAGCACGCAACGACAATGCTGAACTTCTACACGGGGTTTCCCTCCCATGTCTGAATACCTCATGTACTCACGCAGTCGTTACTGACGAAACTTAACAGACTGAATGTCAACTGTAAATTACGATTGTAAAATACACCTTACCCTTTTACTTTTGTAGTGTCACAATTATTGCAACGTAAATTAAATGTCATTTAACCTCATTCTGGTGCCACTCCAAAACAAATCCAATACAGATTAATATTTTTAGTACTGTGTTAGCAAGCTAAAAGAAACTGTGAGCTATATGGAATTGTGTCAGCTTTACGCCAAATTACACTTAACAGGACTAAGTTTTCTGCAGTGTGAAAATTATATTTTTTCAATAAACTCATTGTAAAATTAGAAACTTACCGGGTAATGTAATCTAAATGAGGCACAAACTCCTCTCCGTTTCTTATGGTGGCCGAGAAGTGCAAAACAAAATACCAAATGAGAAAACACAACGACAATTCACTCAAACCGGAAAAGGTAGGTATAGTTTGCGAATGAAATTCTTATCGCTGATTGGATGAGACATATGTCACTCAAGAAATACAAGCAGTGCTATCAAGTGATATAAGAATAATTTTTAAAGCACCAAAGTAATATATAATCTTAAAATACTGAAATGAATCCTTAAATGAAAATACATCTAAATGTCCATGTAGCTTCATTATTTCCTATGTATTTTGAGTGACAGAGGTCTTGTCAAATCAGGGGTGAAAATCAACATGCCTATGTGTGGTTAGCGAATGAAATTCTTATTGCTGATCTTTAGTGGCAGATGTCTCGTCCAATCAGTGGTAAGAATGTCATTCGGAAAGCACACCTACCTTTTTTAACTTGCTGATACTTACCACTGATTGGACGACACATCTGTCACTCAAAATACACAGGACGTACTGAAGCCACACGGATATTTAGATGTATTTTAATTTAAGGATTCATTTCGGTATTGTTGTTTTGTTTTCATTTTGTTATTTAGTTTTTAAATTTGTTATTTTGTTTTCGGTTTTGTTATTTTGGTTTGCACTTCTCTGCCACCGTAGTTTCTCCCTTATGTGCGGCGTTAAATGGCGCGGGCAGACAAGTCCGGGAAATTCAAATATTGCTGAACTCAATTATACACGGCATTCCAAATTATTATGCAAATTGGATGTAAGTGTCTTACACATTAAATGTTTAGCTTTTAAATTAAACTCATGGATAGTATTGTGTCTCAGGGCTCTTTGGATCACTGAAATGAATCTCAGACACGTGTGATAATTAGATGAGCCCAATTAAAGGAAAAGTACTGAAGAAGGTTGTTCCACATTATTAAGCAGGCCACAGGTTTCAAGCAATATGGGAAAGAAAAAAGGATCTCTCTGCTGCTGAAAAGCATCAAATATTGCAATGCCTTGGACATGGTATAAAAACATTAGATATTTCATGAAAACTTAAGCATGATCATCGTACTGTGAAGACATTTGACAGACAGGTTTGTGCAGATAAAGGCAGAATGAAGAAGGTTTCTGCAAGACAAATTCATCGGATTAAGAGAGCAGCAGCTGAAATGTCACCCCTATTCGGCCACCCCTAATCAATGCTCTCAAGCAGAAACGGTTGCAGTGGGCCCTGGCATACATGAAGACAAGTTTTTAAACAGTCTTGTTTACTAACGAGTGTCGCGCAACCCTGGATGGTCCAGATGGATGGAGTTGTGGATGGTTGGTGGGTGGCCACCATGTCCCAACAAGGCTGCGACGTCAATAAGGAGGTGGTGGAGTCTTGTTTTGGGCCGGAATCATGGGGAGAGAGCTGGTAGGCCGCTTTAGGGTCCCTGAAGGTGTGAAAATGACCTCTGCA
>JAQQZS010000010.1:18669281-18679788 GCA_030068045.1 Platyallabes tihoni
GCAGAAAATGAAAACTCCTTTGTGATTCCTCATGCATGTTGTTTTAGTCAAGACCTTTATAATTATTCTACCATCATACATGTAACTACGATTACTAATACCCCTGTCTCACCTATGCGGTTTCGTGCGGTGGCCGTAAGTACGGTTCATCATGATTCACCTCAAGTTTTGAATTCAAGTATTTAAAGTTACTTTGCAACGCGTTACACCCAACACTGATAAAAGACAATAATTACATGCTACAGTAGGTAGCAGAATCATTACTCGCACATCTATGCTTACTTATGCTTGGTGCCCAAATTTCCCAGTAGTCTAGAATGATTGTCTTTCCTCCAGTACAGGTCAGCAACTTGTAGAATATTTGGTAAGGTGCACTTAAGTTGCTCTCATGGCTCACGGTGGCTCTGTTAGTAAAGCGTCTCCACAAAGGCCAGCACAGAGGAACTGATACCCCTATCTTACCTATGCGATTTGACTCGCAGTGAGACATGACGTTAGGCACCGCGGGCCACAGCGATTCCCTGCACAACATTCTGTGAGGTCCCGCAGGGTCTGCGAGCTTCATGAGGACCTCCCAAAAAATTAATTTAATTACTTTTTTGTGCGGAAAGATTGGAAATGTAGTCACTACACCAAAACCCGCGGTGAATCGCAATGAACCGTACTTACGGTTGCCATGCAAAACCACGATGTAGGTGACATAGGGGTATAAGAGAGCGTTTTGCCGCAAGCTATTCGGGCACTCAACCAGAATACCACATACAGTAGCACTCAACTGATGCTTTGTTTCCTTCTCATCTTTGTTGGTGCACATTACATTACTCACATATTTGCACATTGCTGGTTCTTGTTTAAACATAACTTTGCACTTTAAAACATGGACAATAACACTGCGGCTGTCAGACACATAATTTAATTTCATACTCCATGTTCCACTCATACAGATGCTGTCATACAATCAAAAAAATTAATCATGGCATAGTTTATTATTACGTATTTGCATCCCTTTGATTTTATTTTAATAATCTTTTTTTTTTTTTATTATGTAATCAGATTACTTACGATTAATTTAAATTAGTTACTTATGAAAACTATTTAATCAGTTAAAAAGTATGACTTAAGTTTAAATGACTGCGGAACAAGATCCAATTTGTAAAATTGAGACTGATTTACATAAAAATCTTGCAAATGGAATCGTTTAGAAGCGGAAATGAAGCTGTTCCATACTCCATTCAGGAGAAGGCGATAGCAGCAGCAGGTGAAGCAACACTTTCATTGACATGTTGCACTGGAGCAAGCTGGATTGTGACCTTGTTTTAAGGTAAGTTACATCTGTAGTAGTTTCTTGGTTTCTGCATATGTAAATATGTTTTTAGCGTTGTTGATATCGTATTACACTAATATCAATGCAATGACCAAACATTTTTTTTCTTTAGTCCACTAGCTAGCTAGCTTGCACATAGCCCTAATAAATATAAGCTAACTTTAGCCACTTAGTATTTTTCTCATTGGCCAATATTAGATTTATTACTAATTAAAACATATAGAAATGTTTGTTTTCTGTATTTATATTTACATCCATATTTTCCGACCTAAATATCTAGTAGCTGTGTTCAAGAGATCCATAACATCTTAGCTGGGGGTCAAATAAATTAATTAATTAATAGTCGACAAGGGCCAAATGTGTGTTTGTGCACATCTCATAGATAAGTGTAAGTGCAAAGTCACGACTGAGCCTTATGGTTCTAAATGTTATTGTAATGTAAGCAGTGCTGTTAGCAGGTGTACCTGTTTTAACTGTCTACATTACACGTTTTTTTAATTACAGTTCTTGAGGAAACTTATCTCTAGCACTGGTTAGTATGTTTTGCTACCAATTTTTTTTTCATCCGGGTTTTGGTTGTTATTCTTAAAATATGCCTTGACGTATAAAATGGTATTAATTAAAGAAATAAATATGTAAATATGTTATTGTTAATAAATTCGGTTTATTATTAACAATTATCTAAGTGTACATACATGCCATATCCTTACGCTCTTATACCTTTAAACATGTACATTCTGTGTAATGTGTACATTTTATATATAACATTTTTTCATTTCAATTTAATTCATTTTATTGGAATAATAGGGAAAGGAAAGGGTTCAAAAAAGGATGCACAAGCAGGTTTGTGGGCAGGGCCGGGCATAGGCTGGTGAGCGGTGGCAGCAGGCAGAGTGGGCCCGCGTGGGCAAGCGGCTCCTGCGAGCTACCGTGACAGCACCTCTTGTGCTCACCTCCCCCCAGCTCTCATCTCCCGTACACTCCTTGCCTGGGCGGCGTTTCCGGACCAATAGACGGCCCGACAGACGCTGATCTACACTTCTCACCATCTTTTAAAGAGCAGACAGAAGCCCAAGATACATTAGCAAGGTTTTTTTTTTTTCTTTTTCTGTGGCTCCGGGTCCGAGCCCTGCCGTCGGTGGGTTCCCACCCAGTCTCTGGGTCCCATTTCTTATCATGCCATCTGATGTCAGGAAGGGCATCCGGCATAAAACCTGTGCCAAGCTGTGTGTGGGTTGGATAGTCATAGGACTCATCTGATTGGAATGCTTTGCTTCCTTCTTATCTGTGTTGGAGAACATTACATTACTCAGTACATTGAACATTTGTACATGACTCACATAATTGCACATTGCTGGTTCTGGTTTACACATGAATGAAGACAAACTTTAAACCATGGAAAATAACACTGCTGCTGTCAGACACATCATTTCACTTTTGACTACAACAGTTCAGGATTAAAACCCATGTCTAATTCGACAACCCTAATCTTTCAGGGGAAAAAATCCAGAAAGACCTGCTCCTTCAATACATTCAGGTCGTCAGCTGATGTAATTTTTTTTGGAACATAATGTTGCGGGACCTACAGCTGACAAACAGGAGCAACCCCAAATTATTAAGCTGCTCCCACAGGCTTGTACGGTAGGCATGATGGGTGCATCTGCCTCTTTTATTACTCCGATGTGCCCATCACCCTGGAACAGGGTAAATCTGCACTCATTAGGCCACATGACCTTTGTCCAATGGTCCACAGTCCATTCTTCATGCTTGTGCATGTGAAAATGCTCTTCCTTTCACTATTAAGCATAGCTGTGAGTTGTACTTCTGTATTTTTATGATTCTATTTCATCAAATGTTTACGTAATCAAAGTCATTATTTTTTTTTTCAACCATATTTCTTTTTCAAAGCAGATGGTTCACCACTATCCTTCCAGGTTTTAATAATGCGTTTTACAATACTTAAACAAATTATAGTAGTTTCCGCAATCTCCTTAGTTCTTGTCTTAGCTTATAATAATTTAGCCATCTTTGCCACACCCGCAATATATCTTCTGACATGGTTGTTTAAGCTGAAACATATCAGTCACTGCAGTTATTATCTACTCTTAACTAAATCTAGGTGCAGTGTATCTACATTTCATTATATTTTATATGTTTGTTTGTTTGCTCCTTTTCTGTATAAGCTTTATATTTTACCAGATTGTATGTCTCAGAATCTATTTTATTTGTTAACAATAATAATTTTATGGTGATTGTAATAATAAATTTTTTCAGTAAAAATTTAAATTTCAGAGCGATTGCAGCCTACACATATTGACTGAACTGAGAAGAGCTAACTGCTAAATAATGAAATGGATGAAAAGTCTGCAAATCTGCCCAGTGTTACTTGACCTGTATGAATCTTTATATACGTAAGGAAGCTTAGATGTTGGGTTAGCAAGTGTAAGTTCAGTGTAATATTAGATTATTGTGAGGTTATATCCAGACAGTCTCAACATCTTTATAATTTATTTTTCAATTCTGCATTCATGCTGTCTATATTAATAAGCTGAGGTGGGTAAAGAATTGATTACACTGTCTTTTTCCCCCAGTAATTTACCTCAAAACTGCAACATGTGAGATATTCATGGTCTATCCCAGGAGTTTTAGGGCACGAGGCAGGGTACACCCTGGACAGGGTGCCAATCCATCACAGGGCACACACAAACATACACTACGGGTAATTTGGGAACACCAATTAGCCTAACCTTCATGTCTTTGGACTGTGGGAGGAACCTGGGGTACCCGGAGGAAACCAACCAAGCACGGGGAGAACATGCAAACTCCATGCACACAGAGACAGGAATCGACCCTGGACAGTAATCGAACCCGGACCCTGGAGGTGCAATATTAAGCAGGTTATAATGTTATGTATATAAAGTTATATATTGATTTATCTAAAATACTGGGTTACATATTTGTTAGCCCAGGGTTGCCATGTTACAGCATAAATACATTTCATATATTTTCAAAACATAACTCTTTTATTTATTAAGCATTTTTTATAGATAACCTGTGTCAACTCATTAAGCCTTAATTAGGGATGCTTTTAAAAAGGCTCGTGCACTCTTCAGTTAATTTTCAAAGACTCAGAGATGTTATGTGTATAAACATTTCCTTGAACAGCTGCATGTAGATATTAATTGTGCTGTTTGCAATGATACAATCTAGTTCCTACACAAAATGTGTCCACTACATGGCAGTAGAATGAGCCCTTGAATGAAGCTTCATGAATAAACCTTTTGGTGAAACTATTGGCTGGTTGGCTTCATCTGGCCATCTCTAGTGAAATGGGAAAATTCTACTGAGGAACCCATGTTGAATAATGGACTTTACACACTCCAATGTCGGCAGAACTTCCTTAGATACTTGCTTAACAAAAGCAAGGATAATTTAAGTTTGCCCCTATATGTTTAAATGTATGTTTACAGATAATTTACATAATTAGGTTACTCATGCTATTTGTGCTAAATTTACTGTGTGCTATTGATTAATGTCTTTTTTTTTTTTTCTGGATGATGAGAGTTAATGGAAAATGTTTTTTTTGTATTCGTACAAAGACAAGCTTTGGCCTACCAATCAGAGGTACCCATCTGCTTATGTCAGCTCCTAATATACTTTAAACCCAGGACCTTATTTAAGGGTGAAATCAAGTGACAAACAAATCCCAGACTCATCAACAGTTAGATTTAATTCTCTTTCCCAAAGAAACCATCACACAACAAATAGAATGCATACTCTCACTCCATATATAGTTTGTTGACGCCACACATTTGACCAGCATCAGCAACTCTACGTTTTATAATCTATTTCCTTATTGCTAATAATAATAATTATAATAATATCTGACTAATCAGTATTTCGTACTACTGTAGATCAAATAAGCTAACTGTGGTACATCTAGAAAAAATATATATGAATCACTGTCAGAGCCGCCCACATCAGTTAATGACAGGCCATGTTTCTGTGGTTAAGGGGAAAAAAACAAACAAACAAAAAAAATTCACAACAATCACACACAGGATAAAAAGTGGCGCCAGAGTGGGAAAGCCTCATCACGTATGTACATGTATATTTTACAAAACTGAAGTCTGTCGAAAGAGTCAGAACGGCGGGAGTTATTGGTCCGTCTGCGCTTTGAGCTTCCTCTCCCAGAGCTTCTGGTGGTCGGAGAATCCTTGCTTGCCTTTGTTGAAGGAGTTGGGCCCGGCTGAAGTCGGGGTGTCCCTGTGATAACACAGCACGATTACTTTCCTTTGACCCGTTAAATATGCATAGAGATGTAAACTTATGTTCCTGCCTTGAGCATTTATTTCTACATCTTTTTATATTTATTAAATGGAACGTTCTTCTAAGCATTTACAGCTGCAAGATTTGACCTCTCAAACTGCACATGAACTCAAATCTTGTCTCTGTGAGGATTTTGACAACTTAGCCATCGCATTCCTTCACAACGCTGTGATTCAAATTGTGCGGTGACTTAAAGTTTGTAGGAGAACAACCAAAAAAATATAAAATTACATAAAAATCTTGATTATTAAAATTTTTAAATAACTTACTTCCTGTTTCAAATTTTTGACTAGAAAGACATGTGGGAATGAAATATAGAAATCTTAAACTGACCTTAAAATAGTTCGAAAGTTTTGAGCAGGTTTACTGATTTTTGAACTATGGCGGATTCACACAACATTTATTTGACTCCCTACAGATGAGGTCTTCAATTCCGCTTTCAGACTGCGGGCTGCGGGCTGAGGCCCGGACCCAAGTACCACTGAAGTCAAAGTTTGGGATGTTTGCATTATGTTAGCACTCTGAACAGTGGACTGCTTTTGGGAACACGATGTCAATAACATTGTCCGTCTGCTAAAAAAATCAACTAGGTCCATACTGCCGGCTATATATACAGGAGTTGGACAATGAAACTGAAACACTGGCCAAATTAGTGTTGGAGGTTTCATGGCTAAATCTGACCAGCCTGGTGGCCGATCTTCATTGATTGCACATTCCACCAGTAAGAGCAGAGTGTGAAGGTTTAATTCACAGAGTAACAGCACAATTTTGCTTAAATTATTGCAATGGACACAACATTATGGGTGACATATCAGAGTTCAAAAGAGGACAAATTGTTCGCTTGCACATCTGTGATCAAAACAGCAAGTCTTTGTGATGTATCAAGAACCACGGTATCCAGGGTAAAGTCAGCATACCACATCCAACTGTGGACGCAAGAGGAAGCTGTCTGAAAGGGATGTCCGGGTGCTAACGCGGATTGTATCCAAAAAACATAAAACCACATCTGAAGAATTAAATGTGCACCTCAACTCTCCTGTTCATCAGGAGCTCTACAGGGTCAGTGTACATGGCCGGGCTGATATAGCCAAACCTTTGGTCACTCGTGCCAATGCCAAACGTCAGTTTCAATGGTGCAGGCTGTGAAAATCTTGGGCTGTGGACAATGTGAAACATGTATTGTTCTCTGATGAGTCCACCTTCACTGTCTTTCCCACATCCGGGAGAGTTACGGTGTGGAGAAGCCCCAAAGAAGCATACCACTCAGACTGTTGCATGCCCATAGTGAAGCCTGGTGGTGGATCAGTGATGGTTTGGGCTGCAATATCATGGCATTCCCTAGACTTGTGCTAGATGGGCGCGTCACTGCCAAGGAGTACCGAACCATTCTGGAGGATCATGTGCACCCAATGGTTCAAACATTGTATCCTAAAGACGGTGCCATGTATCAGGATGATAATGCACCAGTACACACAGCAAGACTGGTGACAGAGTGGTTTGATGAACATGTATGTGAAGTTGAACATCTGCCATGGCCTGCACAGTCACCAGATCTAAATATTATTGAGCCACTTTGGGGTGTTTTGGAGGAGCGAGTCAGGAAACGTTTCCTCCACCAGCATTACGTAGTGACCTGGCCACTATTCTGCAAGGAGAACGGCTCAAAATCCCTCTGGCCACTGTGCAGGACTTGTATCTGTCATTCTCAAGACGAACTGATGCTTTATTGGCCGCAAAAGGAGGACCTACACCATACTAATGAATTATTGTGGTCTAAAACCAGGCGTTTCAGTTTCACTGTCCAACCCCTGTATAATTAAATAGATACATAAATAAACATAACAAACCTTCCAATGTTCTTCATCCTCATCTTTGCCTCTGGAGGCATCTCCTCTGGTTCACTCTATGAGGCCAGACAGAAAAATATTACGTCAACAACTTATGCGAATCTCATGACATCTTTTTGCGTTCGAGACAAAATTACTCACGTCGTCATCGTCATCAAAAACGGACACTGGTTTTTTGGTGGGTATAGGAGGCGCCACTTCCTTCGGTTTCTGTAAAAGATCGACAGGCTTCAGAGAAACATCCGGAACACGCGGAGCTAGAAATGAAAATTGTTAGTCGTGCGTTTTCTAATGGCAGCTATAAAAGTAGCTAAATGCAGGAATAAACAGATGATCGACATTTAAGGACAGTATGGTGATGAGACCCCTAGTCGCAGTAAAACATCCGAATGGTGCAAACATTTCAAAGAAGGCCGTATGTCTGTGAGTGACGATCCTGGCCGAGGGACAAGTGCCATTTAACAAGTGGAATGTCTGATCCTTTTAAAATCGACTTGTGTGTGAACTGTACACGCAATCATTCACCAACACCACTTGCACATTACAGCAACTCAGCTGGGAGTTTGCCAATAAAGGTAGTTTTTTTACTCTCATAACTGTGTTCTGTCATTCTGCACACTCAAAAGTCCCACTTTGACTTGAACACCCGTTTAATAATCAAATCACACAATTTATTATTATTATTTTTTTTTTTATAAAAAGCCAACGTTGGGTTAACTAACAAGCATTATTACTATTGTTATTCTTAGCACTACTCACACTAGCTCCTAGCTTGATGGAAATAGGAGCAGCCTTCTTAGTGCTACTGATGCCCGGTTTGGGGATTTTAGGAGGCGCCGGCTGGTTCTGGAGCTCATCCTTGCTGGCTGACCGTTTCCCCAGACCTCCTCCTTCTCCAGGGCTGTTAGAGACAGTGTTACTTTTCCCACGGGTTGCCTTCTCCTCCGCTCCTGCTGGAGGCGAAACAACTTACCAAGGTGAGCGACCGTAGCCGTGGTGGCCAAAGGAGAGCTACAGTTACCTGAAAGATGAGGGACGTCAGGAGGACCTGCTCAGAAGTGCTGCTTTGGAGCAGAGAGGCTCAACTTCTACTCGTCTATCCACCTCCATCAGCTCACTGAGCTAATCTAACCCGCTACTTCTTTACTTACATTGTACCCAGGGTGATCCCTCTCTGAGAAAGTGTCCATGTTATACCACAGGGCAGCTGAAGACTGCTGCATGCAATATTACATGCACGTTAATACTGTAAATGCATCAAAATCCGACATGCCATCTATACAATTTTTTTTTTAAATTGTGTTTGTACACTGGTCAATAATATCTTTGACATTTCATACATTGGAGGACCAGAAACCAGTCTCAGAAAAATGCCTCTGTCTGTCCAGCCAGATCACGCAAAACTGCCTGGACAGAATTTAATGAACCTTTGCCTTTGTCAGGTATTTGGCTAAAGTTAAACTTGCACCCTTAGTGCAAGGCGTAAAGGCGATGTTATGAGCATGCATGTGGCAGATTATAAATGGTGGGTTTTGACAGCGCATTCATTCACAGATCATCAAACAGAACTTAATGAAACTTTTGCAGTCCTTAGATCTCTGCCTCAAGATTAACCTGCACCATAAGTGAAATCAAAATGTTGAGTAAAAGTGATGTTATGAACAGTTATGTAGCAGATTTAATCATCTACTTTAAAATAACCTACTTGTCCAATGTAAACAAACACCCGCACCAATAGATATTAATTAGAAAGGCTAAACTTAATATTTTTACTGCGATTAGTTCGTTTTTTCACTTTTGCTGAAATAACGCACTGTAGTAGTACAAGTCTTTTTTTTTTTTTTACATGCTGGAGTCATTTTAAGACGAAAAGTCATCCTTTTCTGATCTAATATTTCGATTTTCTCGTCTGTGATTCGCTCCCTGATTACCGAACAGGGAGTGTATTTGTGTGACGACGAAAGAAATAAGTACAACGTAGTGTAAACAAGGCGTAAGATACTCAACCTTACAGAATGTGATTTCTTTGTATTAATAAGTTAGACAGAGAGTTCAGACATGTTGTACAGACATGTACATGGGCTTCAACCTGAAATAATAATAATAATAATATCACTGGTTACATTAAAGATCAGCAGATTATTATTAGCTTTAACCCTCTCTTTACTCTTTACCCATCAACTGGCAAACCTCTGTGGTATAAGATGTGTTGAGGAATTGATTGGGAAACATGTGATGATTTAGACATGCAGGTTAGATGATGTTAAACTGATTGATGACTCTGTGTGTATAACGTTACTCTCATTACCAGTTCAGCTACATTAGCCTCTTAGCTCGAGTGCAAAATTGAACAGGTAAGTTAAGAACTAAATCATTTGCTGTAATTAAAAAATCCAAACCTCGACTGAATATTCTACAGTGTTAAAACATAATGCAACCATTCGGATTTTTAAGGTTTAACAATATGACTCCGTGTGTCTAACCCCCCCCCCCCCAAAAACAACACCACAGCTAGTTAGCAGGCTAGCTCGTTAGGCTAACTTTGCAGCTTGCAATAATCTTCTCTAATTCGTGCGTCATTCATGGCAGCTCGTATAACGTTAACGATAATTCAAATAAATTTACAACATAATCTACAACAAAACGTCTACTAAAATAAGAATTAGCGTTGCTCATTTCACCTCCAGCCCGAGGCCCTTCGCCGCGGTGCTGCACAGTCGCCATTGTAGTGAACAACTTTCCGGAAATGGATACGCGTACGGGTGTCGAACAGGGACAAAACTCTCTTTACGCGTTAGGAAAAGCGTTATTTTTCCCATTCAGCTGTTTTTATCAGAAATGATAAAATATAGATGTTGTAAATTCAAACCACAAGTTTAAAACACACAAAAATATTTTTATTTTATTTTTATTTTTTGTATAAACTAAATTATTATTCATTCATTCATTCATTTTCTATACCGCTTTATCCTATGATCAGGGTCGCGGGGGACCTGGAGCCTATCCC
>JAQQZS010000010.1:18681897-18693903 GCA_030068045.1 Platyallabes tihoni
TTTCTTCTCATACATTATTAGTAATATCAAAGGGAACTTTTACTTATTTCATTCAAATTCAGAGCAAATAGGAAAAAGCACTCATGTAAATAACAATATCCCTAACTAACTGTGAGTAGTGTATATATTTTTTATATTTTTCATGAGCAGTAAGCCATGATCATCAAAATTAAAATAAAAAAAGGCTTGACATTTTCAGCTTTACTTTCTACTCTACAGTAGATAGATAGATAGATAGATAGATAGATAGATAGATAGATAGATAGTAACGAGTGCAGTCAGATATGAGAAATAATGCTTATGTAATAATAAAAACAAAGACCAATAGAAACTTTTGGAAAAAGTGTTTATTGCGAAACATGAGTGTGTGAGGTCTGGGCAGTGGGGACTGCGGCCAAGTGTCGTGCCTTTAGCACGGCTGGAGTGTCACGGGTGGCCGAGAAGAACAGAAAATGCACCCTCACTTGATGAGCGGACATTGACTGTTCCCTCGCTTTCCACCCAATTGTGGTACACAGTCCCCGGGCCCGAAATGAAAGGAAAGACTCAAGGGCCAAAAAAAACTGCTTGATGGGAGGCTGACTTCCAGAGAGAGAAATATGTGGGCAAAAGGCAAAAAATCAAGAGAATGTGTTTTGAAATTACATCTCATAGTCCTTTTTGTGTTGTTCAGTTGGTCTTCAAAAACATAGTTGACAGCCTGACACCATGGGGTCTGTAGATACACCACCTTTCTCTCACCACTCTCTTGGAGAAGGGGCTTCTTACACAGACAGGATGTTCTTTACAAAGCCTGTAAAATAACAAAGAATCAAACATTAAATATGAACCCAGTTAGCAGTAATGATCTTGATTCCCAAGGGATGATACTGTAGAATGTACCATGTGGTTCATGACAAGAGGTTATCAACAAACTTTGATACATGGGATGGGGAAGTGGGGTATTGTGTGTGTTAGCCTTTTTTATTTGGAAGCCTTACTTTCGTAATTGACAGAGCCGTTCTCGTCCTCCTGGCCTTTCATCAAGTCTTCAACCTCACGCTCGGTCATCTTCTCTCCTGTAGATGGGTGAGATGTTTAATTATACTTTAACTTTATTCTAACAATTCTTAATCAAGCTTTTGGACTTCCTACAGAAAATACGTCTAGGACAAAGATTATTGGAACCAACATTTTCCATGATATTGTTGGATGTTCTTAGACTTTCCTTCATTTGATGCAAAACTAAAAAATTAAATAAATAAAAATCAGCCATTTTCCAAAATCCTTTACTTGTTCACCTACCGAGTGTGGACAGTACAATGCGCAGCTCAGCGCCCATCACTTTGCCATTGCCTTCTTTGTCAAAGACGCGCAGACCCTCAACGTAGTCATCATAGGTTCCCTTCTGGAGGCCATTTGCAGTCTTCAACAGGGGGAGGAAAGCATCAAAGTCAACCCTCTTGTTGGCCATGTCTGAAAACAAATAATAGCATTCTTTATTATCAATTCTGTATCATTCACCAACATTTTAACAAAACAAGGCCCATTATTTAAAGGTTCATTATATACAAATACCCGCGACCCTGATCATAGGATAAAGCGGTATAGAAAATGAATGAATGAATGAATATATACAAATATTTTTAATTAAACTTGCTTTCCTAGCATGAAATAAATAAATAAATAAAAAATTTGTATCTTTAACTACACTTTTGTTTTGTTTTTTCTTTGAATAAGCTAACAACAGGAAGCTAATGTAAGACTTTTAAAGTCCATTAAAAATTCATTAGTATTTTCAGTTGTTTAATTAAGAATAATGAAATACAGCAATGGTGAACTAAAGTTGAAGAGCAAGGTTCAAATTAGGGAACAAGGTTAAGCTGAACAATCCTTTTTGGTTAATCCATAGTTTATCAAGGCGTCCAGTTGTCATCGCCTATAATAAGCCAATGTTTTCTTATTGTGGGTTTTTTTTAGATTTTGCAGTTTTCATTCTCCTAGCATTTAATAAAATCTGTAAGTAAAAGAAATTAATTGAGCTCTTACCGTCAGCGCTGGGGTTACCCAGAATTGCCTTGACATCCTTGTTGGTTGGGTTTTGTCCAAGAGCACGCATGATGTCAGCAATCTGGTTGTAGGCAACCTTGCTGTCGCCAACTCTGTCAAAGAGACCGAAGGCCTCTTTGAAGTCTGGACAAATGAGATATAAATTGTCCATCATATGGGATTTACAATATCAAGGCAGAGGCATGGTGGCCAAAAAAGACTGATGGTTTATCTATACAAATCTGTACATGTATTTTAATTGTGTTTAATGCCATTTTAAAGACGCCATAGATGGAGGGCCAATATTTTTTTTCAAGGTCAAAGAAAGAAAGCGAAGGTAGTCCTAATTAGCAAGGCCAACTGAGTGTTCAAGAAGACATGGAGTGACCCTCATTTGGCATTGCTATTTATATGGGTCGAAATGAAAAGGGATCCAGTGACAGATTGATGGCCTTGTGTGGACCAGCTGTCCCCTTTCAGGCGCCATTTGGTAGTGTTAACTGATACATCTTAAGAAAGCAGCTTTTGCCAAACATGGCCAAGTGTAAGAGGGGAATGCTGACTGAGGCGTAATGCGCAACCATGAGTTAACAAGATGTCTTTTTCTGGGACTGTAACTGTACACATGTCTGCCATACTATTAAAACACGAAGAAGTTGGAGATTAAAAGATCAAAGTGGTGGTCATTATGGCCTAGACTTAAGGCTGACAGCAAAAAATGCAGGACCAATTGATCACATCCCAGCAGTTTAGTTATGGATTAGTGCTAATTCACTATAATCTTCTTCAGTATTCAGCATAACAGCTGCACTGAAGTCTTGGATCATTTCGCTTGAAGTTGGTACATCCACACATTTCTCAACAAGAAGACTGAACCAGTTTGAGAAGATTTAAAGTACACAAATTTGTTATATTCCAATATATGCTACTTTGATATTACAGTTTTTAGATATTAAATATTCCTACACTATGTACATCACAGTCAAATTGTTATATAATATATAACTACGTTCAGTACAGCACACTCTCTTCTAAAAATCTGTTTAACTTGCAATCACAAAACAAAACAACACGAAACAACATATTAAATGTACATATGGTTTTTTGACACCTTTATTTTATGCTATCGTTGAAGATCATTATACGATTAGCTACATGATAATGTACTTTTCAACACGTAATTTTGACGTTTATCATCACCAACTGGAAATTAGCAAAACAAAACAAAAGTCTGTTTTTGCATTAGCACAATGGTGATACTCAGAGCTTTAGATTGATCCACAGACAGAAATTGTGCATCACGCAACATAAATTGGGAAATATGGGACAAAATGTGTGCCATGGCATGTACATATATATTATTATTATTATTATTATATATTATATTATATATATATATTATTTTGCTGACTTTGTTGACTCTAAGAATGCGCTAATAAATAAAGACCCCTTCATAGCATCTATACATAATATTTGTCTACTCACCCTCAATCTGATCAGCAGAGAAATCACCCTGGCAAAGAAACAAATACAAATCATTCGCGATTACATGATTACCAACAGTAAATATAGGCAGTGACATCACTAAACCTTGAAAACACTGTGCATAAATATTGGAATTTATTAAAAGTTCATCTATTGAAAAACCTTTTAGATCTTCACAGAACTAAAATGATCAAATGATCAAATAGCATCAAACAGTCTCACGAAAAAGAAGGGGATGGGATGACCAGCATCCTTTGCTGAACATAATCCTGAACTTTTGCGCAGTGATCACATGGATCGTTTTCCAGACCCGCAAAAAAGAGTAAATGAGAGAGAAAGAGAGAAATATTCCCAAGTACACACCATGATGCAGTTTAGATGGAGGGGAGACGGGGCACAAGTGGAGAAGCCGAAGTCCCAGGAGAGTGGTCCTGATCTCTTGGTTCAAGGCCTTCTTATTTAAGCCAGGCCGGTGATGTCACAGGGAGGATCGGTTGACGCTTCGTGACTTTCTTTATCTTTCTTAGGGCAAGCTAAATGCTCAAGACGCACCCTCCTCCGGAGCATTGCTATTTTTAGACCAACTCTCCAGGCCACTTTTTTGAGACTGTCTCACCTTTTGGTCAGCAATATATCGCTACATGGTGCATCGTTACATAATGTTCAGATTGTAATAATTGACTGTGATAACTAGTCAGGGTGAATGTATGATAAATATACGTGTGGTGCACCAACATTGAGGTTTTAACGCAAAGAAAATTAAGAGCCGTACTGCAGCTGTGTTATTTTTAACCTGTGATGCTCAGCCGCATATGGTTATATAAGGAGCTTGGAAAAAGTTAGAATGTTTTTATTTCAGTTGTAAGGTCTAAGAATATTTTTGCCCTACATGCTGTTTTAATTCATTTAGTTAATAACTCAATAACCCATTCCTCAACATTTTTTAATTTTGGGTATTAAGATTTTACAATATGAGGTTATATTCCGATATCACCATCATAACATTGTTTATCCCTATAACTACAAACAGGATGACAATAAAAATACACCGTGATAAAGTGGAAGGATGTGGGCTATTTATTTATTTATTCTGTGCTTACAAAAAATTCTAGTATATTTTAAGAAGAGTGTACATTGCTGATATAGCAATGTTAGCCAGGCTAACTACAGCACTTGCACTAAAATTAGCTGTCAGTTTAGCAAACAAAGTTCAGTAAGAAACTAGCTAATATCAACCTACATCTTTATTTATCAAGCTAGCAAACATGAATACATACTGTACACACTGTACACTGTACATCATAATACGTTAATAATCATGCTCTGTCAGAACGAGTTAGCATTTCTTATACAGACAGTCATCTCGAAGTTTGAAGTTTCCCACTGTGGGCAAAGCGTTTGGTCGCGAACTGTATAATACAATATTGTGATACATTTTACACTATGGAAATGGATTTTAGTGGAGCTCTCTCTAATTGCCTTAAAGTAAAAACAATATAGTGGTGTGGCCTCTGTGGTTGTTAATCGCATTGAAGGAGGTGTGGCTTTCACTCCTCACTGATTGACTATCTACAAACCACAACACAGCTGTCTCCTAAACGACTTGTCACATAAATGACCCAAAACATCCTCAGATTTCAGTAAGGCTGTGGGTGTTGCACAATGAACCCTCTTGACATGTCAGCTGCTTGATTTCATCTATTTAACCTTACAGTCAAATTTAGTCAAATTAATTACTTCTAATTCAGTGTTTTTTGTGTGTGTGATTTATTTTCTACATTTTAGAACAGTATTGGAGATTTCAAAACTATGAAATAACTCATACGTAATTAAGAAATTAAGTAACAGCAACAACACCAATAATAGTCAAAACCCATCAAGCACCCTGATGAAACTGTCTCTCATGAAGACGATTCCAGGAAAGCAAGACCAAAACTTACCTCTGTTGCAGAGGAGAGGTTTATTTACAGTTACCAATCTCAGAAATCACCAGGTAACAAAACTGATGTGAAAAACGATTAGAGCCATTATAATGCTCATTATAAAGTAAGCAATTTACAAATGCTCATCATGACTATGCATTTCATGGCATTATTGGGCTTGGAATTAATTTCTTGAACTGGTCTTTTTTTTTTAGGGTAGACTAACTGTTCAGTCTACACCTTTAACGCAATTTGATGCACAAGTTTTAATTTATTTTAGGTTTTCCTGAATCAACACAGGGTTGAAATTAAACATACAGAACCAAACTAGATATAAATCTGTATTGAGTTGAATATCCCATTGCTGAAGAAATCTGACGTTCTCCAAATTCTTTACCCTTTTTGTTCAGTGCACCAGTGGCAGCAGAACAGCACCAAACCATGATGCTTCCACCACTATATCAGGTTATCAGTTGGTACAGTGCTTTTTTTTTTTTTCTTTGTCCTGGTGGTCAACTGTAAACTTCAGTCAAGCTTGAAGGTGCTGACTCTAAAAAATGGTACCCATATCTACACATTTTTCCAAACAAATAGTGCCAGAAATAACAGAACACCTGTTAAAAACTCTTCATTCAGCAGTGGGTACGTTCCAAAATCTTTTAAATTAGCAGTTATTAAACCACTAATTAAGAAACCCGACCGTGGCTCCTGTCAGCTGTCCGTCTACAGGCCGATATCAAACCTCTTCTTTATCTCCAAGTTCGTAGAAAGGTAACGCATCACCTATGTTCATATCTACATAGGAATAGCTTACACTAAATTTATCAGTCAGGATTTAGGCCTCATCACAGCACAGAGACAGCACTTGTTAAAGTAGTAGAAAAAACTCCTACTGGCCTTTGATCAGGGTTGAGTCTCTTTGCTTGTGTTACTTGACCTTATGGCAGCATTTGACACCATTAATTATAGTATTCTCCTTCATAGATTAGAAATGTAGGAGGAATTAAGGGAACGGCCCTCTCCTGGCCGAGATCCTATTTGACTGATCGTTATCAGGACATTTAAATGGTGACTATTCTGCATGTTCAGAAGTGGAGTTTGGTGTTCCACAAGGTTCCGTTTTAGGCCCACTGCTATGTTCTCTTTACCTGCTTTCTCTGTGCAACATAATTCATAAGCATTGTATTAGTTTCCACTGTTATGCTGAGGACACAGTTATATGTCTCAGAAAAGCCAGCTTAATGAAGTTCAGCAATGTATGAAGAACATAAGAGACTGGATGGGAATTAACTTCCTTCTGCTTAATCCTGACAAGACAGAAGGTTTGGTAGTGGGACCACATGCATTTGAGAGAACTGCTAGTGTTTCACAATCTGCCACACCTACTTCAATGAAAGGATGCAGGCTGCTTGTCAGTACCACGAATTATGAAAACTAGAGCAGGGGACAGAGCTTTTTCTTACAAAGCCCCAAAGTTATGGAATAGTCTTCCAATTAATGTTCGGGACTCAGACACAGTCTTATTGTTTAAGTCTTGGCTAAAAACTTTTTTTAACCAAGCATTTTTGTGAATAGATTTGCCTTAGGTAAAGGATCTGGGGGACTCATGGACATAGAGTATAATGGTGAATGTGTATGTTTAGATGCTGTCTTCCCCACTCTCATTCATCACTCAGGTTTGTTGATGGTGAAGTGATTGGTTGCTTTATATCTCAGGGAGCCCTCGTGTCTGTGTTTCTTCTGGATCTCCCTTTTACTATGCTGTCATAGTCATCTTGCTCTGCACTAAATATACATGCACCTTATACAATATGTGACTGTGGCCATCCCTAACTGTTATCTCTTTTCTGTTCTCTCCTCTCCTCTCTCTGTCGAGCTACATATGTCGTTCCTGAGCCACCAGTGATCCAGACCACCTCTGCCCACTGGACCTGTCTGACTCATACTGGAGCCCCACTTCTTTTTGGAGATCTTGTCGTATGGAGGCCTATGCGGTCTGCTGGCTTGGGATGCATGTGGTGTCTGGGGACGATTTAATTCTACCATGAAAACAGTCCTGGCCTCGGCCGATGCAGAGAGTTGTTCTTTGAGGACTTAACTGAAATTTACTACAGTTTTGTATCTGAGCCTCCAATTACTGAACTGAACTCAATATTAACTTAAAGGCTTCTCTGTTGTATTGAATTTCCAGCCACCTAACACACAGCATGACTGCAAAACAATTCCTGCTATCTGTTATCATCCAAATGGGTTCCTTGTTGAGTCTGGTTCCTCTTAAGGTTTCTTCCTTTTGCCATCTCAGGGAGTTTTTCCTTGCCACTGTTGCGACTTGTACATCATGGACAATCTGATCATTTTGATTCATACATATTTTCTCACACATTTCATACACAAGTCCATTCTTTTCTTAAGATTCTGTAAACCTGCTTTGCAACAATGACCAAGCGATATACAAATAAAATTAAAATTTATTTAAAAATAAAAAAATAAATTAAACTGTAGACAATGACACTGGTATTCCATAAGCTACCAGTTCAAGACATGCCTGTGCCTTTATGGTTTCTGGGTTGTTCCTGAAAGTTCCTCTCAGCTGAAGGTGACACTTTGAGACCTTGTCTCCACTTCTCAATAACTTTTGTTGTGCACAATAATTCGAGCTGATCTGGGAATATGCAAATGATTACAAATTATGTTCCTGACTTGTGTAAATTTCCCATCCTCTTTGATATGCAGAGCTCCTTGAACTTTCCCATGGTAATGTGTTTTGGTTAATGAGTGGAGTCCTTCCAGCTGCAATCAATCATCACCACTAACTAGAAGTTGAGTAGCCTTAAATTCGACAATTTAAACTTAAAAAAATTAATAACTTACTGGGTGCATGTATAATTTTGTCAGACACTCAAACTAAATTAAATCTTGTGTTCTTTCCCAAATAAAATACCAATTCAAAACAATTATTGAAAGCTCAATATTGCCATAACATTCATGTTCATGATGACTGTCTTCTGAGAGCAACTGTAGATGGAATGTGGACTTTATATTGGCTTAATATTGGCCTTCCTGCCTGGTGTGTATATTTAGTAAGCAGCCTGAACTCTCTTTTCCTGCATGGGTTGTGTGCTTTCTTAGAAATGTGTCTCTGTAGGCGTCATAATACTAATGAAATAAAACTGAGGGATGATTGACTTGTTCCCGTCAACATATACAGTATGTGTGTGTTTACAAAAAGAAAATAAACATATTAACACTCCATACGTATCCTGTATACTTTGGGTTGATAAAATGCAACCCTTCCTATTTTATGTCTTACCCCACCTCCATGAGATCTATCATTAGTCCCACTCTGTCCAGAGGTGTCAATTTCTTTCACCCTGAGACTTCCCGAGGGTCTTACACATATTACACCCCATGTTCCTAGCAGCAGGCCACAGATCGTAAAGATGCCTTACAGCAGCTTGAGTTACTCCTTGTGCTTAGTGCTGATCCAAGATCTGCTTTAACAGATTCATCGCTGCACTGCAAGGCTGATCTCAGATCATAGTTTAAAAAAAGCAGTAGTCAGAGTGCTGTATTGTACATAGTAGAGGAGGTAGCAGCCTTATTTGGATTTGGCAGCAAACCTTGAGGGAGATTTTACTCCTGACCATTGCGTCATGTGATCACGCCTGTGTGTTCGTGGCGGTTTTTTCTTAGGCATGTAATTGTGCCTTTTTTATACGAGGAAACTGTTTGATATTTTCGAACGGGTTATATATAAATAAATAAATAAATAATTTAAAATAAATAAATGACCACCACAATAGTATCTGTTAAACATTTAGATACTTAAAGGAACATTATAGACAATAATGTATTAGTCCTCATATTACTATAGTTTCATTAACTATTATAACATTATTTAAAACATACTGCATTTTTTTAAACAAATATTTCCTTTAAATTATGGTTAGTTTTATGTATTTTTTTCTGGTGTTGGGTATTTCAAAATACAACCTAAATTTATCATATAGCTTCTTTAAGCATATTTTATATAAATAAATAAATAAATAAATACACAAAAGATTTAACTTCCTTTAGCATTTATTACTGAGCAGATGCAAATGTCCAAACAAGAAACAGTAGTGTTAATTTCTTTAAAAGGAAGAAAGAAAGAAAGAAAAAAACAACTGTCTGTCTAAAACGATCATTTACTATTAACACTCGCAAAGTAATCCTGCATCACAACTAGAAATAATGTCGAACTCAGTTTAAAGCATGTTGCTTCAGGTGCTTCACACTATAATTGTTTAACAGCTAAATGTCATATGAAAAGCAAATGCGTACAGACAATATACAAATACAAAAATATCACATTCCCATTTCTTTCCCAATTGTTAATGACAATTCACCAAAGCAACTCTCTAATACAAATTTTCCAAAATACACTGCACAGATTTATCTTGCCACTCCCTGTTTTTAGTTTTTTTAGTTTATAACGTTAAACTTGAAGCATGAACATGGAGAGTTTAGAGGACGTGACTGCGCGACAGGCATGCACAAGAACACAGCTCTGTGTGTATGTTTGTATGTGTGTGTGTGTGTGTGTGTGTGTGTGTGTGTTTGTGTATCTTCTGTCCTGGGGGACGGTAAAATCTCCAGGCTGAGGTTTTGTACTTAAAGCGCTGATTAGCATGCAATGTCATGTAGCAGTGAACCTGTGATACAACAGAGCAGAGCAGATCAACATCAGCGTCCTCAATTTAATCATGTGCATTTACAAGCTATTTGAATACACAGATTCACTTAATTACGGCAAATCTTTTTTTTTTTTTTTTTGGATAAACTGAATCAAAACATTTATAAACATTATAATATCATAAACATTTCCTCATATCTTACAAGTATACTCTGGAAATATATGTCAAAATGAATCAGCAATTGGTTTATGTTCATGCATTAGTACATTTGTGTCTTTATCCATTATTTAAAATGTAGTTTAAAAAAGGCTTAGCTCCACCAAGATGGTGCAATAATAGCGTACCAATTTTTTAAAATTTTGATTGAAGTCAATTTACAGTACTACGAAAAGAGCCCCCTTCGCTTCTTCAGATTAAATTTAAGAAATGGGAACAAATGTTTTACTCAGATAGGCAGTAAAGATACCTAATGATAAAGAGTAAAGTACCTAAAGATACAATTTAAAAGAATGGTTCCTTATGGAACAACTTCAGCAGCGACCTCATTTCCCCTTTTGTCCGTTCCAACCACTCAGCGTTCAGCATCACCAGTATACTAATCACCGACCTGATCATGTAACATCATCATCTGCACCTACAGTACAGTACAGGTTACTTGTTTATTAGGCTTGAATGATACACAGATCACTTTGTGGCTTAACAAACATAAAACATTCCTCTGAAACTGAGGAGACACAAAAAGCTATCAAAAACGAGAATCAATAAAGTCATTCAGGTAGCTTGGAGAACTATTCCTCAAAAATATTCAAGAAAGTCTGGCTCTTAGGAAGCAAAATGTGAGGAAATGAGGGGGCTCAAGACTTTTGCACAGTACTGGATGTCAAATTATCTCCTGTTTTACAGATTTAAAAAAATAAATACGAAACAAAACAGATCTATTTTGGATTTTTTTTAACCCACCTTTACACCTCAAATGCGGGAAACTTGGCTGTTGTTGGCTGGAGGAGGTCAGCGAGAAAGTAAATAGTTCCAGCCATTCCTGCATCAAAGAGGATGAAAATAATTAAGAGTTGTAAAGCTAGAAATCTGGTGAGGTGAAAAGTACCACACAGATGATTATATGCAAATGTATGCTGACTAGGACTCAATCACAGACTGAAACTTTTGTAGTAATTAATTACAGGAATCTAATGATATTCATCAGTAATATCGTCCAAAAGTATACCTTATATAACACGATTACATTCTCTAATCCTATGCTGACTTTTTCTGATGCTATAATTCTTCTTATTATTATTATTACATGTGCAGTAAGAAGTACCTTCAAAAAGAGAAAAAGGTGTGTCTGGAGTGCGGCAGCCATGTTTCCCATAGTTCATGCACCAATCTGCAAACTAATGACAGAAACGTACGCATCCCGTCATCATAATAAGATAATATATTTTCAATCATGTTTTAATATTTTAAAGGCCCCATATTAACACAGGTCCCTGTTATTGCTCAAGCTAAAAAACATTTACATTTTTTTTTTTCGTATGTCAAACTTGTTTCACTCCTCTTCCAAATGTATTGTTTTAGTGTTTATGTAAATGAGCTACTGCTAAGCCACACCCTCAACAGGCCTGAGCAACAAGCCAGGTGAGGAACTGTTCTTATATGAGGCTGGATTAGAAGAGTCTAGTTAGAAGTCTAACTGGCTAGAGTTGACAGAAACAGAAAAAAAGGTACAAACATTACTTTGCATAATAGGGTTTAATAAAATAATGATAAAGCTTTTGATATTTACGAAAATAACCATCCTTAAAACAATATACATTCTATACAGTGGCTTGCAAAAGTATTCGGCCCCCTTGAACTTTTCCACATTTTGTCACATTACAGCCACAAACATGAAT
>JAQQZS010000010.1:18758679-18768822 GCA_030068045.1 Platyallabes tihoni
GGACTTGTTAAATGCAGTTTTACAGAATATAGTGTATTTTGTTGTAATTTGATGCACTATGATTAAAAAAAAACAAAAACCAAATTCGGCTCGCACATGGTCACATTTCTTCTCATCCGGCCCTCACCCTAAAATGAGTTTGACACCCCTGCTTTAAAACATATAAAAGGATTCTCCAATGTCAAAGCCTTGTAACATTCAGACATAAGGATAGGCTTAAATTTTCTCAACATCTTCAGGATTTTCTCAGGGATTCTCAGAAAAGATCTTTTTTTTTTAATCCAACTACCTGGTAATTTCAAGAGAGAAGATAAAATTGACTATCTATAGCTGCTATGACATACAGTAAGAACAGGCACTGACTTTTTTCCCAAATGCTAATGTTATTTAACAAATGAAAACTTGTAATTGCTTTGGTATAAATTAAATAAATACTGTTATAGGAAAATCATCAACTTTGGATGTTATATATTTTTTAATATTGCTGATATTTGAACTTTATAGCCACACCAAGACACCCATCCTTTCCACACTCCTTCAGAAGCCCATCTCTTCATGGTTATAAATTACAAAGGTAATAACACTAACATCTGCACTAGCAAACCTTAAGGTTAAAACCATCACAAATACAGTACAAAACTATACTAACAATACTATACTAAATACAATCCTAACAGCCATATATCATGACAGAAAAGCTGACCCTAGCCATTAGTCAAAGACTTAGTCAGTGCTTGATGTGTGTGGTGGGAACGGTCTGGAGGTTCTAGCCTTATACGATGTGGAAGATGATGTCTCCATCTTATCAAACAAACAATAGGCAAGCAGACAAACACGGCATATAATTAACATTAAAAACTGGGGCGAGTTAGGAGGATTTTAGTATATTTTTGCAAAACCGCAGTGACTGATGAAGTTTGCAGCTAAGCCATCAAGGAAGGTAGTGTGACCCAGCAAGTTATGGATGAAATAATCTATTTGTTTTTAGGTCTTCCTGGCTACATAAACAGTACATTGAACAGCCAAATACCATGATATAAATAGGTGGTGGGTTTGTAAAGTGTCACATCAACAGTTGCTGGGAAGCTAACATGTGAGCACATTTGCTGATGAGACAGTTTCCCAGTGGAGGCACACCAGCTCCAGACAGTGACACTCAACTCCCCTGTCTCAAAAAAAAAAAAAAAGCACATCACAGCAAAGAAAGAAGAAAAAAAAAAGCTTAATGTTTGTGGGAAATTAATGTTACCTGACATCTGACATGCAAAAGGGACACCTACAGTAAGGGCTAATGCTAGCTAACTAGTTGATTGCATGCAATTTTTCTTGTTTTTACACTGTAGAAAATCCTGCTGTGTTAACACGGATTCCCGACTGTTCCTGTTTATGTAACCTCTTTTTCCAATATTTGCTCACATGTAGGTATTTATGATCCTGTCTCTTTCTTCACAATCACTGCAGTGCACACTAGTATGTGCCAGATTTAACACTGCTCTCACTCACACTGCTCTTATTTCCACAGCATATAGCTTTGTTTCTGTTTTCTGCTTTCAGAAAATGTTGTAGTCACGCAAAGACATAAATCGAATACTCAGAATTCTTGTGTCTCCATATTTTCTAGAACATCTTGCGTGACCTTTTACTATTGGTCTCTTACATTCTTGTGCTGTTCTAAGCAAACAATTTTGGCAGCCATAAAAAAATAAAAAATCCTTGTTTGTATTTCCGTACCAGTTGTGTCACACTGTATGCTGTAGGAGCATTACACCTGCTAACTAAGTGTGTGCATGTGTGTGTGTGTGTGTGTGTGTGTGTGTGTGTGTGTGTGTGTGTTTGTGTGGCTGAATAAAAAATTTACAAGTTCTGATCAAAATTAGACCTGTCAAAGCAGTAGCTTCAGTACACAGAGAATTTAATTATGGCCTTAATTCAGCTTCAGATGAGTGCAGTTAAAGGTGTGTGTGTGTGTGTGTGTGTGTGTGAGTGTGTGTGTGAGAGAGAGAGATTCAAGAAAGAGTAATTTGTATAATTTGCTTTTTATTTAGCTGTAAAGCAAAATAACACAAGAGAGACATCTGTTTTTTAGTGAATATATATTTTGTTTACAGTATGTAATTATCCAGTAGATGTGTGTTTGTGTGGGAAGAAAGAAGTCTATAAGATGCCTGGAAAGGTTATAAAATTGTTTCTCTATATAAAGTAATAACTGCAGTAGTTGTGTGATCAGTGATTTATTTCAATTGTGTTTTTATTACTGTGGAAATATCTCGTCATACTGTATGTGTGGAGTGAAAGCATCCATTGGTGTCCTCCAGAAATCCGAGATCTCCACGAAGATGTAGAAAATATGTGAATGTTGACAAGCAAGACAGATAAGGATTGCGTTTCTTTATTATTTCTCAGGTGGCTTTTTTTTTTTTTTTTGACATTGTCAATCTCTTTCCTGTTTTCCAATCTTTTGTCTTCATTGTCTGTGTTTAATGCTGCCTTGACCTTTTAAAACGCTTCCCTAATAACAAAAATTAATATTTCATTCGTTCATCTTCTACGGTATACCGCTTAACCTGTACAGAAAGAAGTCATGGATTGCGGTTGGCCTAGAGCCTATCCCAGGAGAAGTTAGACACAAGGTGATGGTGCCAATTCATCAAAGTCATTAATATTTTCATTTAAAATCCTGTAAGCCTAAATTACTTGAGCTTTCACTTCCTCTCATGGCAAAAACAAAGAAAAAAACAAAACAACACAACTAATAAACTGTGTAAAAAAAAATGCCAAAGGTAAATACCAGACATCACATTTTCATATTTTTTAAGGATGGACAGCTTGGAAGGAATAACAAAACATATGCAATCACATGCATCACATGCATCACTCATTAAGACTAAACACACTATGACACACAGGCTAGGTGTGCTATAATCACTCGTACAGTTATTAATGGGTTTGATGACGCATGCTTTTCTCTCAGCCTGAGGCTTAAAACTCAGATAAAGAAGCTCCTGGTGAAAACTGCAACAGCAAACAGCATGTTACAGCATCCGTCCGGGAGTTCTGTTCAGTGGATCAGCTGAACCTCTTCTTTACACTGCACTGGCAGCTTTTTTCTTCTTTTTTACCAGTCTAGCACTAAATTTGTTCGGGTACGATTTCAGCACCTTGCGTTCCCATTTTAGAAAGACACGCTCTAACTGTGTCTGTGTATATCATGTAGGAGAAACACCTTGCAAAGCCTAAGGCAACCGTAGACTGAATAGTCAGCTATGTTTTTTTGAGGGAGAGGTCAATAACTGGAGAACTGTTGCCCCTATGCAGAAGGACTGTATTTCAAAAACCATTTAGCAGAAACATTTTAGCACAACTGATTAATGAACGGTAGCTATGAAACAAATTAAATCCTTATTTTTAATAGGGACTTTTTGTAGCAGTTCATCTGTTGTAATTATTTATTTATTTGCATAATAACAAATGTACATTGACATACAGTAGAATTGACATGTAGGCATATATTCTGCTCTCAAAAACAACTGTCACAGAGATAAAGGGGATCTATAATGAAAAAATCAGTTCCTACAAAATGTGGAAAAAAAAAAAAAACCCAGCTTATTGTACTTTTTTAATTTTGCATTGGCTATGGCTTAAACAAGCAATTAGATTTTCACCCAATGTGACCTTACATAGGAAGAGCCTCTTCCCTGTGTCATTGCTCAGGTCTGCTGTTCTCTTGTAGACATTTACATAGTTAAACTACATGTTCTGAAGAGGAGTGAAACTGTTTGAGGGATGGCCCTTTCAGGAGGCCAGATATCGGGGATTGTTAGCTTTTTGGTAGGGGTCTTGCCTGCCATGTGGAATGAGAAATATGAGATGGTGAGGGCGGTGGCTAAGTGTACATCACCTCAGGTCTTATCATTGGAAGCCCAAATATGGGGGAAGCACGGGGGAAAAAAAATCACTGTTCTTTATGCTCCTTAGCAAAGTGAAGCCTGTTTTATTGATTAGCCTCATCAATAAGAGGTTTTCTTAAGGTTACACAACTCTTTAGTCCTGACCCCTTGAGTTGTTGCACTGTGTGTGTGCAAATGCTCATAATTAGCCCCTGTAAACATAGTTGTATTGTTGTTTTTTTACTGACTTGATTTCATGAAACGTTTAAGTGATCTCTGATCGTGATAATTCACATTTTTCTTTCTCTATAAAGATGGTTCATCACTGTCCTTCCAGGTTTTAATAATGCATTTGATGGTTATTATACCAATTTTAATAGTTTCAGCAATCTCCTTAGTTGTTTTCTTTGCTGGATGCAGGACAATAACTTGACCTTTCTAAAACAGAGTAACATTTTACTCTTATGATTACAGGATATGTCTTCTGTCAAGGTTGTTTAAGGAATTTTAAGCTACTCACTGCATCATTTGGGGGTTTAATAACATGTTATTAAAGCTGTAACATTTGCAGTATTTATCCGATGGAAGGCTCTTACTTATTTGTTTAGTTAAATCCAGTTGGTTAATTTGCAGTGTATATGTTGGTATCTTTACCAAGTAAACCTTTAGTCAGGTTTAGTTTATATAATGTAATGTTATACAGTACGTTGAAAACAACGCAAGCATGGCTCTAGCTGGTGAATAAAACTGTTATCAGTGCACCAATTTTTATTTTGAGACTAGCTTTTATACAGCATCCTTACAATTGTTACAATAAACAATTAAATAAATAAATAAAATTGCAACCAGCGATCTTTAATCATTTAATAGACACTCCCCACTCCTGCATATGCCTGCCTTATATGAGAACACAGAACTGAGCATGACCGTACAATAACCAGAGTTACCAAAGCATTCAAAAAAAAAGAGAGAAATATTTCATTAGACTGTTTTACATTTGTGAACGTTTCATAATGATTGTTATTGAATGCAGTCTTGCTGTGATATCACATGTACTCCTGCGCTTTCATGTGTTGTTCACAGTAAATGCCCTCTGATCCTCATTAAACGTAACATTTAATTTAGCTTTTTAAAATGTATTGATCATGTTAAGTATTAGATTTTTAAAAAATATATTTTATTAATTGCCCATTTCTACGTTGGAGGTTAAAGATACAGAGTTTCCTAGTGACATTTCTCATGTACTGTACAATCATCGTTATTAGTTAATGCTAGTAAAGCTGACTTGGCTCATTGCATATTGTTGGTCCATTTCAATCAAACATTTCAATCGAATCACACCAGAATTTGTATAGGGGTCTCTGATCCCTTTCTATAATCAAACAGCACTCACTCTTATGTGATATAGTTTAATTAACAAATATCCCACATTTGCAAATGACTCATAGTGTATACACTATAAATGAGAAATAATATATGTTGTTTTGCACAGTACAAATAAAAAAATATTTGAAAATTTGTTTTCCCATTGCTCAAAACTACAAGACAAATCAGATTTTGATTTGTGTGATTACTTGTCTTAATACCCATCTTTATTTTTACATGTAAAAGATTGTTTGCCGAAACCTCAATCTTGAGGGCCTGGTCTAAAATTTCTTAAAAATATAATAATTTCTTCAGCAGTGGATGATGCTGAGTGACACAGTGTGCGACTCGCTGGGGTCTACACAGGGACAGGACAGATTTAATACAGCAGTTTTTCACTGTGCTAGAAAGAGACAGTGCCTTACTAAAGGGGTTAAATGAAAGAACACAAGAAGATCTGTGATGGAACTTTACACATCATATGAGTAAGAAGTAGTAGTAGTTCTTTAATTAAAGAAAAAAAAAGTGCCAAATCGCTGAGTTCTAAAAAGAATGAACCATTTGGGACATGAAGTCCCAAATCCACTTCATCATACTAACCTGTTGTTGATAAACAGACTTTAACAACTTCCTTAAAGAAATGGTGTAATTTAATTGCATCTGGGCTGAACCTCCCACGAGAGGATTCCAAAACGCTCCGGAGTCACTGGTCCAAACCGTAATACCTGAACCGTTGGAGGAAAAGATATGAGTGGGAATTTAAAGGAGGAAGAGAAAAGTTTTTTTTTTCCCATTAGAAAGACTCTTTCTTATGAAAATGCAGACGCACTCTGTCATCTGCATGGAAGGGAATGTAAATGAATCAGGGGTTAATTACAAAAGAGGCTTCATTTCCCTCAGACTTCTCATTCGTGAAATTCCATGGGGACTTAGCAAGGCTGCAACAGACCTTTTACAAAATCCGGAGGTAAACATGAGATGATATTTAAACTCCTTGAAAGTAATGAAAGCTCATATTAATCTATTCATTCTATTCAATCTATTCATGTCCAAACTTTATTAATAAACTCACAGGCAGCCTTGGCTTGCACAAGCCTGGGTAAAATTAATCCTCATGACCCTCTGCCCAATCACAGTGCTGGGGGTTTAAATCTTTTGAAGCAGTCATGGAAGCAGACACCAGTTACTTCTCATCTTGCCACAGCAGTTTCATGTGTCACAAGCACTCAGTGAAGCTTTAATAGAAGCCTAGAGGGCTGTAATGAATGCTAGCATGCTGTGAAAGCTAAGCGCTACCACTGCTATCTGTCTGCGGACCTGACGATTCTGCCATGGTTTATACTCGTCCTTGTTGCGTCTGAAGTACAGAAATGTGAAGAGAGTGAAGAGGTAATGATCTGAGAAAGATAAAAAATTCCAGAATCTATCACTCATGGCTGTTAGCGTAGATATATCAAAAGCATGTTAGCATGACAACGGCGCTGTCACTATTATTAGCAATGGATGAAGTAATGTTTATATACTTCCTAACTCTTATTTTTAGTCAAATTTTACACAAAATGCTAAATAACACATCTGTCCATTATGTAATAATTCCAGTCTATAATGAATATTACTCAATTATGT
The DNA here is from genome assembly GCA_030068045.1 of Platyallabes tihoni. NCBI lineage: Eukaryota > Metazoa > Chordata > Actinopteri > Siluriformes > Clariidae > Platyallabes > Platyallabes tihoni. The sequence continues at coordinate 18,765,558 of JAQQZS010000010.1, forward strand.
CTCTCATTCCTTTTTTTTTTTTTGTGCTAGCACCAAAGCATTGGAAATCACGTTAGTAAATTAAAGATTACTGTTAAGATTACTTTAAAGTATGTCATATTATTATTATTATTATTATTATTATTATTATTATTGTTGTTGTTGTTGTTGTTGTTCAGTGGTTTTAGGGAGTAAATATTTCATGCTGTTATAGGAAAATAATCAGTCACCAGATGTTGTAATGAAGCAGATTTACTATTATTGTACCAACATCGATTATTTCCACTGACGTTTTTTTAAACAGAGCTCCTAAAAGAACATAAAAAATAACAGAGAAGAAAAAAAAATCCTTAAATTCCAGAATGGCTCATATACTTTGGCAAAATATTCATTTATATATGTTTTAGACTTACACTAGCCTGGACATTTAATAAGTAATATGTTAGATAAACTGTCCTAAACTTTGGTTAAAAACATTTTCATTTAATTACTACCTTCATGTTCTTGGTTTCTATCATTTCATAAACATGACCAAATTCCTGTAGCCTATCTGTAACCTAGGCAGGATTTCTTAATCTCACTCAAGCTTGATGTAAAAATCATCACTATCATTCATAAATCACTTAACAATAAATGAATGTGGTCTAGATTGACATTAAATACTCATGGAGATTAAATAATTACCTAATATTGTGCTATACAGTGCTAAAACACCACAAATGAAGTCTATCCTTAATGCTTAAAGATTCTAGCCAATGATATGAGACTGTATATCATACCAAAGAATTTTTTTACATCACACAAAAGCCTGCAAACAGTTTTGCAATCCTGCTATAAAAAATCTATTTCAGATCTATTTTGTAATTCTTTCTAGCAATGTTGTAAATATATCCTTTTAAAATAAGAACACTGTTTTGTCCATTTATTTGTGTCCTATGTCTTTTAAAGGGCTCAGAAGGTTTATTCCTTTTAAACCAATACTGATTTTCCAGTGCTTGAATTTTTTAGCTTTTGAATTTATTAATGAGTGACATGCAGCATTATCACGTGCAGTAAAACTACTGTCAGAGCTGCTGTAAACTATTCAAAGCCTTATGACCAGTCTCAATCAGGAATCGAACTGCGGTGTTTTTAACTACCCTGCTCGACTAACAACTCCAGACCTCCGCTATTGTAGTTTATGAGCCAGATCAGCTGTAACCACCGGCAGACTAAAGAATTTCACACCACACTCCAAGTCCAGTATTGATCTGTGAGGCATACTGTAAATCACAAGCTATTTCTCATGATTGCGCTGGATGATTCACCACGTAAAACTTTATCAACGCCTTGCTGGTTGGCCATAAAAACAGAAAATGACTTGATGTCTTCGGTCATAGCAGTTTCTTATTTATATACTAGTCGGAGTGTAAAGGAGTTCAGCTTTTTTCAGCCATTTTGAAAATGTTAAATTGAATTGATGGACACCATGGATTCTTATAAAAATTAAAGAGGGACTATAATTAAGTAAATATCAGTGTTATCCCCAGGAGTGTAGCCAGACCTTTACAAGGGACCGATTAGGGTAAAAAAAACACTATGTATAATAATACTTTATTTACCAAATTGATAACAAATAACAATAATGGACAGACACATACAGTAGGTACCCAATCGGAATGTTGGTTTTACAGCTGCAGCGAATGGCGGTAGCATTTGGGTTTGTGCGTTTGCTGACTTTTTCCACTGTGTGGATAAACTATATAATATAACTATAGACTGATGCCTCAGGCCTTAGTTCATTCTCTCCAGGATTAATGAAAGTGAATGTATACCTTTATATCTAGCCTTTGGATTATATCATGTGTAACACTAGCATATAGGCAGAAAACAGACTCTGGGTGTATATCAGAAAAAGTTTGCCAGATTAATGGTCAGAAATGACATAATAAAACTATATAAGCTACATAGCCTTTATAAGACTCCACTTTTATTTAGGTGCACTCACAATGTTGCACAAATATTATGACTTTGTAAAATAATGAAAGCAAACAGGATGCGCTATTCGGTATTGTTTTCGGTGAACTTGAGCACGTCAGAAAATGAACCGAAACTCTGTGTATACTCGCCTCAAAGACATGAAAATATATATACTTATAGAAAGTGAAATATCTGCTTTTATATAAACTAATGTGAAAAAATTTTTGACGATGTAATTTGTATGAAAAGTGGATTTTTGCCGCATTTACTGCTGCGGAGACGACAAGATGACATGATTACCTTCATCACAGCTGAAACCAAAGACATCAGTAATTTATCAATGAATTTTTAAAATGGTCAGAGTCAGTCTGCTTGCTGTTTTTCCTGACACCTTTTTTTTCCAAACCTCATTTAAATTAAATTAACAAATATTATAAGTATAAAGTGTTTAAAAAACAATAGCCCACGTTTATAAATTCTTTCCGACATGAGTTTGCCCGGTGTTATGTGCAGAGTGCCGGGAGATTTCCTGAAGCTCCGAAATCGTTGGGGTATTTTTTCTAAATAGACGCTATCTTTAATAACTGATGGAGGTTTTGAGCTGTATACACACGCATTCTTGCCTAAACAACTCTTAAAACTACACCTGTGACATAATAACAGTAATATTTCGAACATTTTGCAGGCTGCCATTTGGAGAAACAAGAGAATAATGAATAAACCAGTTGTTAGGTCAAAATAACCCAACCAGGTGTTCATTTGTAAATGACCCACTACATCTCATATGACCCAACATGAGCAACACAACAATGTGTTTAAAGGACCCGAAATAACCCAGAAATTAAATAACAATAACAGATACAGAGATAACAGTTATATATAACAGTTTATACTTTATACAAATAAAATTGTCAGCTAGTGAACTTCATCTAAACCACATTTAACCAATGTTTGTTTGTTTTTACTCATTATTGTACAGTACATAAACTCTAAAAAATAAAACTGCTGTACTCAATTTTTTTGATGAAACATTTTTACACTTTTACACAAATATTAAAGTAAATATAAAAGTTGCAAAATCATGTAAAATATACTTCATGAATTGAGTACAGGTCAGTAAAAAAATTAAGTAGTCCTGAATAACTTTGTTTAGTACAATGATGTACAAAATTGAGTAAATGTAATGAAAATCAGAAGTTAATGCAATGGTTACCCTCAGTGAAAATGAGTAAAATAATTGAGTAGATTTGATTGAAATGCAAGGTAGAAGAAACTGAAAATTAGACTATTATTTAACAAACAAATGTGCTACATTTACTAAATATTT
>JAQQZS010000010.1:18780577-18795957 GCA_030068045.1 Platyallabes tihoni
TTTTTAGTTTATGTCTTATGGTGTTGACTCTTTTAGTGTTCATACAAATATTTACACATTAAGTTTACTGAAAGTAAGAACAGTTGAAAGTCAGAGGACGTTTCTTTTTTTGCTGAGTATATACTGTATGCATATACCACTAGACCACCATGTCGCCAGTATTTTATTACATTTTATTAAAATTTTGACAGAAAAATCTTTTTATATTTATCTTTATTGCCTTTTCTATTAGTTAGCACACACCTCAAATAACCCCAAGCTAAATTTAAAAGCCAAGAGAGCCATTGAGTAATTGCCTGTGCCATAATCCACATTCTGAAGTGTGAAAATAATGCGAAAATCACATAGCTGCTCCACTAGCCTAAAAAATTTAGCCTAATTTTTTAGCCAGCATAAAAAATGCCCAAAGCTCTGCTAACACAGCACTAGCCTTTAGCCATTATTACACACTCTGTTAGAGAAGTGCATGACCAACACAATAAAAATATGCTAAAGCTAATTGGCGTAGCCAGCTCTTTTGCATGCAGTACCATGTTTATGATAGTGGAGCATCTGCTACAGGCAAGATTCCAATGTGGGCATTAACTGAGGTTAAATTTTCACTGGTGTCAATAAAGAGATATTTGCTGCATGCACTGATTTCATAATATCTTTTCTGCTTCTGGGGGAAAAGTAAAGTTTGTGCTTACACGATGCAGAGGGGCTCATTAAACTGAAAATAAAAAGAACACATGGAGGGCATGCAGAGAGACTAAGAGAAGGGGCGATGAGACGGAAAAAAAACATGATAACTCACCTCTATTCACCTTTGTTTTTAATGTGTTAGACATTCTTAGGAGCAGACAGTCGGCTAGCATTGTTTTCTTTAAATTTTAATGTGTTCCACAGATTATGTAAGGAATAAAACTCTGTGGCAAAATAAAAATAATCATAAGTTGATTATATTCCTACACTGTCATGCCATAAAGTGTTTTATTTATTTATTTGTAAATATTTTTACCACAGCAATTTGCTTGCAATTTTATATATATTTTTTATTAATTACCTTTCCCACAAACTGGGCCAAACGAGTCACTTTGCCAGGATTTCAGGCAGTTTTCCTAACAATTTTGCCACATTTTGAAACCAGTGAAGCTTTTCTATCAGTTGAGCCACAAGTTCCACTAGTTGGGCCCTCTTTCCATTAATAAGCCACATTTCTCACAATTTGGGTCACCTTTTTTTTTTTTTTAATTTTTCTTTTTTTACATCAATTGGACAATAAATCACTCTTTTCAAAAAATTATCCACTTTTTCTTTTTAGATTAATACAGATTCTGATTATTTAGATGAACTGGCTGGATGTTGTGATTGAGCAATCTGTAATTCTTTTACTTATATGTCAACTTGTTGCTTATTGACAAAAATGTAATATAAGAAATATTAGAAAATATGGCCTTAATACGAATGCAGAAATGTGACATACTGTACAGTTGTATATACCTACAACTAGTGACAGGATCATAGGCACCCACAGCTTAAATGCACCTACACCAAGCAAAAAAAAACTCAAACTATAAAAAAATAAGATAAAAATTGTCCAATACATTATTAAAATCAGGAAGGATATCATCTTTAAGGAATAAATTTGGTGCACAGTGCAAAGACACTGTTAGTGTCCAAACAACAATGTGGCTACTTAAAAAAAAACAGCTTCACTTTGCTCAGGAGCATAAAGAATGGACTGTGGACCATTGAAAAATGGTCATGTGGTATGATGAGTCCAGAGTTACCCTGTCCTAGAATGATGGGCACATCATGGTAAGAAGAAAAGCAGATGAAGTGATGCACCCATCACATAATGCCTACCGTACAAGCCTGTGGAGCATGTTATGATCTGTGGTGATTTTGTTGGTCAGGTCTATGTTCATCAACGTTATGTGCCCAAAAATGTTTGTTGCACGAGCAGCACCATAAAGCACGGACACGAAGCGAGCTCTTATGGGGAAAAGGGTAATTTATTTAGGAATAATAGGGAAGGAAAGGGTTAAAGGAAGGAGGACGGAATGAAAGGGAATGAAGGAATGTGCACGGGTGGTGGGCAGTGCCCCGCTGGTATGAGGGCACAGGCTGGTGAGCAGTGGGCAGCGGGCAGAGTGGCGGCATGGGCCTGAGTGGACAGCAGCTCCTCCGTAGTTCGCTCACACTGGCTCTCCTCTCGGGGGATGGCAGGGCCGGGCCGGCCCCTCCAAGCTCTCTCTGTGGGCACGGCCTCAGACGGGAGTCCTCCCTGACGTCCGGTGGCTGAGTGGCTTTACCCGGCCACTTACCTCTTTGCTGCCTTTTCCTCCTCGACAGCAGGGTCACAATAATCTGACTCCATGTGAGAGCTGGAGAGAAGGCGCTCCGGCAGTGAGCTCGCGGCTGTCCTTGTGGCGGAGATCAAAAGTGTACTTGCCACTTTTAAGTCCCTGGAGCTTGTTCCATTGCCCCTTGTGCATGCTGCTCTACCACGTTCTAGTGTGCGCGTCACACACACCGATTAGTAAAGGTCCAGTATCGCAACAGACCCTGAGCTACAGTCCCTGCTGAGTTTTATAGCGTGGGGAGAAGCCTGGGATCAATTAACAGAGATGACTCACCAGCCGTGCCTAATTTTCGCACCTGCAGGAGGGGAGGCCACCTACATAGTGAGCTTCGGAATGAGCGAGGAGCGATATTAGATTTGGGCACACGCCCATCACAGGTGCATGCCGTGACATAAAAATATAACAATTTAAATTATGTTGCCATATACTGTATGTACTACCAGTCAAAAGTTTGGACTCACTTTCTTATTCCATGGTCTTTCATGATTTTTATTGAGATGTATGCTCTGTAAAGTCTTCATAATTGCTCTAATTGGAAGTGCTGTTAAATGGTGATTTGAGGCTGGTAACTCTAAATTAACTTCTTCTCTGAAGCATAGGTAAGTTTAGGTCTTGTGTTCCTGGGATGGTCTTTATGAGAACCACTTTCATCACAGTGCTTGATGGTTTTTGAAAATGCAATTCAATTAAATTTTATTTGTATATCATTTTAAACAATGGTCATTGTCTCAAAGCAGCTTTACAAAATCAAATGGAAAATTATGGAAATGTGTATGAAATCTGTATGGAAATGTGTATATATCATTATGCTCAGAATCTCTGTTAGATGGCAATATAAAAAAACCTTCATAGGAACCAGATTCAACAAGGAACCCATCTTCATTTGGGTGATAATGGATAGCAGGAATTGTTTTGCAGACATACAGTGTGTTAGGCAGCTGGAAGTTCAATATAACAGAAGATGTCTTCATGTTAATATAGAGGCAAGTTCATTATTGGAAGCTCAGGCAGAATGTAGGAAATTACAGTCTATTGTGGGACTGCAGTCACAAGTCCTCAGAGAACAGCTGTCTGGATTAGCCAAAGCTGAAGCTTCAGGGAGGAAAGTGGAACCTTCTCTAGTCACCACACGCATCCCAAGCAGACAACTCGGTCCTCCATGTGATGAGATCTCAAAACAGAAGTGGGGCACCAGAATAAGTCAGACAGGCTGGGAGGGGGGGTCTGGGCCACTGGCACCTCAGGAGCAGCATGTGTAGCTCCAAATCATCACGAAGCAGAATCCAGCTGGAGATGGTCATTTTCTGGATGCCTCAGGATCCTCGCGGGTATGGCCTCTGTTTATTGGAGCTGGCACATTCTCCAGATGCCTAGGGATGGGTAAAAAAAAAGAACTGGTGTAAGGGAATTAGTGTAGCTGCCATTCATAATATTAGCAGCACTAGATGATAATATGCATTTAGATGGGATGAATTATGTGTATGCCAGGTTAAAGAGATATGTCTTTAATCTACTTTTATGCTGGGAGACTGAATCTGAGCCCCAAACACTGTCAGGAAGGCTATTCCAAAGCTAAGGAGCTAAATACAAACACACTCTATCCCCTTCTGTGGGCTTTGATATTCTTTAAACTACCAGAAATCCAGAGTTTTGTGATCTTAAGTAAGGTGGCGGATTGTAATGTGTCAGAAAATTCGATAGATACATGGGAGCTAACCATTTAGGGCCTTGTACGTAAATAATGCTAGTTTGTAATCAATTCTAAAACAGTTCTAAATTTAACAGGTAGCCAGTGCAGGGATGATAATATTGTGGTTATATGATTATATTTTCTTGATCTGCCGAGAACGATGGCGGCTGCATATTGAACTGTAGCTTGTTTATTGAGGATGCAGACCAACCACCTAGTGATCCATTACAATAGTCACATCTAGAAGTTATGAAAGCATGAACTAGCATCAGATATGGATAAAATGTTTCTAAGCTTGGCAATATTTCTAAGATGAAAGAAGGCTGTTTTTGTAATATTGGAAAAATGCTAACATTTGATCATATGATAATACTGAAAATATTGATAATACTGTTCTTGCAAGAACTATTCCAGAACAGCTGACCTTCATGTTTAATTACTTATTACTTGATTGTCTAATGCCGTAAGTGATGCCATATTTCATATTTTTGTAAATAATCGAAAAGGAATTATGCATGTATTATAACTTTTCACTGGCACTGTACATCAAATTATTACATATATTGAACATTCAAACATGCTCATATATTACATTCATATATAGGTATACTTGAGCAGAGAGCAGACAAGTGCAACCAACAAAATGCATATTCTCTCAACCTACTCAGTGAGGGTGTATGGGTTTGGCAGCATGATTGGGATACAAGTGTTTCCTCGACAGCTTTATTGAGTGCTTTAATTTACATACCAGGCACACAAACCCTGGACAGGATCCATGAAGCAGACACCTTTCTCTATGGCATGTTCCTTTTGATGCCAAGTTGGCTTCAGAAAGTCCTAATGAGATCTGTTATAGCAAATCTGTTCACCAAAATGTACTTCCACAGCTAATTAGTTCATCAATAATCCATTCCACAATTATTTGGCAACAGAGTTAAAGGGAATGAACATTCAATGTTCCATTACCTGACCTTGCTGGTTTATATGAGAGGCTGTTTCAGTACAACAGAAAGCTCAGTGCTGATCTATTTTTCATTCATCATACCGCCATTACCATAAACTCATTCATTATTATTCCTCCCTGTGTCAGACATCATCTCTAAGTGAGGATCTGCCGCCAACCAGACTGCCAGTGTGACCAGGACAACCTCCAACAGCAGGGATGTGTCGCAGGTGTGTGCAAGATTGATGTGTCCGAACCTTTTCATGATGAAGAGCTAGTGTCTGTCTCGGGTAAATAAGCCATCAATTCACAGTGGACAGGTGATGCATTGACAGTGTTGCATGGCTCAGTAAAGTCATGCCCCAAGAATGCTGAAACATGACAGCAAGACAGTGAACGACATTTTACAACATCAGTTTGTGTACAACTGTAAACTGTAATACTCACTCTTAGAAATTAAGACAGCAACGCCAGCGACACAGGAATGAAAGTAAGGTTAAATGAATTGAAATGGCAATGTGCCTCTGAATAGAACGGCATCTATCGAAACGCTAAAACAACTTTGCACGCTTATATGGAAGCAATCAGGATGTGGGTTAACCGCAGAGAAATTAGATGCAGAGCTTTTCAGATATGTAAGGTACAGTAGAATGTAAGTTATTATTACTTTTATAATGTGTAAATTTTACCACTACCAGAATATGGGAATTATGTTGCAAAAATGTAATGTAAATGTAAACGTAATGTAAAAATGTAATGTAATGTAATGTAAAACTCTCAACATTAGCATATTATTATTTTGGTAATAGAAATCATGTGTATCTGTGTTATTTATTGTAGTTGCCTATGTGACCCATTTTTAAATTTTTTGCTTGGTTATGTTTGTACAGTTTCAAATGAAATAAAATCATTTTGCCTAAGTTATGCAGAAAAGAGAAATATGTCACTCTATACTGCACAATTCTGTGTTGTATACTGTATATGTTTAGTAAAAAGCAGCAAAACAAAAATGGCTAGAATGCTGAAAGTTTTAAGGGTACAGGAATAAATGGCTTTAAAATAAATAAATAAATAAATATATATTTTTAAATAAAATAAAATAATAAATAAAATAATTGAGTCTAAATCATATTCATTAACAAGAAAGAAACTGACATTACTGTATAATGGGCATCTGCCTCCAGGGGGAGGAATTCCGTCAATCAAAACTAGGTGCAAGGCAGATTAAGAAAAATAAGGTGTGTGGGAAGAACAGAGGGAACTTGCAGAAACAACCCAGTTCCCTTTCAAAAGCTACACTCGATGCTGCGTGAAAAACACTATTAGGAACGCGAATGTTTGCGGGAAGAGCACGCTATCCTCGGACTCGATCAGAGAGCTTCGCGCCCTGGGGATCGAATGTCGATCTGGCGGAAGTGCGTGAGACGGATTCGTCCCTTTCTCTCACGCTCTCGTCGGATCGAGAGGCTTTTGCATCCGCTTCTCAAGCGTGCCTCAGCGCTTCTTCTGATCGGGCGGAAGAGATCTCTTCTCTTGCTTCTGCTGAAAAAAAAAAAAAAAACACCAAACCCTCAAAATTAGATGAAAGGTTTCTGTCGGGTGGCCAGGGGAGGGGCCTCAGCAACGGTCTCTCCCCTTCTTTGGTGGAGGACTCGTTCATGGAGTGATCCTTATTTGTCCCGTGTCTTTATGCCATCAACGTCGATTTATTCAACTATCGTAGAGCACGGGGCAATATGATGATATCCCAGATTGAAGAGACGCTTGCGGGCTATCTCTCTCCTGGGAGCTCATCATCATTGAAAAAGCCCACTCTTTCCACTAAGCCGTGCAGACTAACATCTTCGCTAGTTGGGAAGGCTTTCCAAGCAGCGGGTCAGGCTGGTGCTGCCCTGCACACCATGGCGGTTCTGCACCTGCTGAAGGACTTGAGCACTGGCGGGTCCATCGATGAAGGGGCGTTTTCAGAGCTATGCCGAGTCATCTGTGACTCAACCTCCTTGATGCCCCCATCTCGCCTTCCGGCCTATTTATCGACGACAACACCGTCGCCACTAGGTTTCGGGAGGCGAAGTGCTACGAGAAAGCGTTTGTGAGGTTTCTTCCCTGCCATGCTCAAGAGTCGGAGTGGTATGCCACCCAGTCCCGACCAGGTCCGGTTCCTTTGAGGCGTGAAACACAAATAGAGAGTGTGGTGAGACGAGCACCCCCTCGTAGGGACTGGGGTGCGGCTCGCTGCGCTTCACAGTCTGCCTCAAGCAGACCTCCTCCAAAAAGAAGTCCTCAGGCCGGTGCGCCTAGGACCGTGGGGGTGTCTACCCTCAGGGAGGGGGGCGTAAAATTCCAACAGAGAATTAGAACTCCTTCCTGGCACCCTCAGGAGGCTGTGATCCAATCTCCGCCACCACTGGTGTTTCGGGGAGCAGTGATCTCCAGCAAAATATTAAGTGTTCGGTCACCTCCTGCCAAATTTCAGGAGGCTGAACATTTAACATCCCCTCATCTATCCGAAGAGTCAAAACTTGTGCCCCTTTCAGAGAAACTGGCAACGTGGAAGCTACTGCCAAGTATATCTCCTTGGGTTCAGAGGACTGTAGAGAGAGGCTACAGAATTCAGTTTGCACATCGTCCTCCGCATTTCAACGGCACAGTCTCAACTTCCATGAAACCGGAATGAGCGCATCTGTTGACACAAGAATTGCAGACTTTGATGGAAAAGGGGCCATAGAACATGTTCCCCTGCCAGACAGACAGCTACTACAGCCGGTATTTCTTGGTTCCCAAGAAAGACAGGGGGGTTGCGTCCAATTCTGGATCATCGCGGGCTGAACCGCTATGTCAGAAAATACAAGTTCAAAATGTTGACAGTCAAGACGATTGTTTCTCAAATCCACCCAGAAGATTGATTTGTGACAATCGATCTGAAGGAGGCATATTTACATATAGAAATATTGCCACAACACAGAAGGTTCCTGAAGTGCACAGGGGACAATACTTCATCCCAGGCCCGCGGTTTGGCCCCTGAGGGGGACCAACTAAGAGATTCTGATCTCCCAGCCAATGTAATAGAAACTATTCTAAGTGCTTGGGTTCCCTCTTCTAGAAGAACTTATGACCTCAGATGGAATGGTTTTGAAAGTTGGTGTATGGCAAACCATGTAGACCCAGTCCACTCCTGGATTGTTTCGGTGCTGGAGTTTCTGCAGGAGAAACTGTCCTCGGGCATTTGTTCTAGCACTCTCAGAATGTATATGGCCGCCATTTCGGCTTGCCATGTTCTGATTGATGCGGTTTCTGTGGGAAAGCACCCTTTAGTTGCCCTTTATTCGTGGAGCTAAACGATTGAGGCCGCCCACTAGAACAAGAGTCTCTTCATGGCTTCATTATCTATTGAGTCAGCGCCTTTTAAGTTTCTAGCGGCTGCCACTAGACAAATAATGTCACATTTGATAAGGGATACTATTGCCCTAGCCTACGAGGTGCGTAGTCACACTTCACCTCTAGGAGTTAGGGCCCATTCAACTAAGGGGCTTGCATCATCAATGGCTTTGGCAAGAGGTGTCCCCTTGCAGCAAGCGTGTGATGCGGCAGGTTGGTCTACTCCGCACACATTTATCAGATTATAGTTTCCATGCTACTCCGGGCTCATGGGTCCTCGAGTCAGCATCTCAGAGTCTGGTCTAGACCTCTTTGGTAATTTTGCGCACACGCTACACAACCCTGAGGGTCCAGACACTTTTCAGTGCGGTGATGTTGGTATTCTCGTTCTCAATAGCTTTTTTCACGCAGCATCAAGTGTAGCTTTTGAAAGGGAACGTCTCGGGTTACTTGACTGTAACCCTGTTCCCTGAAAAAGTGGGAACGAGATGCTGCGCTCCAATGCCGCACTGTATGCATGACTGGATGTCCCTTCAGACTAAATTCACCTGAGGATGTTTTCGGTTCATGCCTATTTATAACCTCCAGTTGCACCTCATGTCACCTGACCGAGGTTATATAAGTCAAACTTTGGTGTGTTTGACACACATGCTTCAACAACCGGTCACGCGGAGAGCGTTCCCATAGCATTTTTCACGCAACATCTCGTTCCCGCTTTTTAAAGGAACAGGGTTACAGTCAAGTAACCCGAGACATTCCTGTAGAATGGAAATTGAAGCATCTCAAGTCTGATTGTAATGTTACCTGCAATTACTGCAGAAAGCTTTAAACATTATCTGAACCTGTTTGTGATTCTAGCTTTATTTAAAAAGAGTGTGGGATTATGCTATACTTATAAGTAACAGAGACGTGGATATTTATAGGTGAGTGTCAAATACATAGAGATACAGAATGACCACAAGCAGATACAGTAGGATGATCCACACTGAACATAAGAGTGAGCTGGTTTTTCAAACCTCATCATGATAACAAACAGCTGATTGCTTTTTGAGATTTTTTTTCCTTTAGTTGATAAGAAAGGTTGTACAATAACCCTGACCTTCAAGAAAAAAAAGACCAAAGAATAAAAACTCTTTCAGTGCTCTAAGCAAAAGAGGAGAAAGGGCATGGATTTCTGTCCTCTCACATCTCAGGGTAAAGCTATGAGAAGAAAAGAGACAGAAAAATAATGAGAGAGTGTGTTTAGTGTTCCCTCGCCTCTCAGAAGAGGTGACCCCAATTAGTCAGAGTGACTCCCTGCATGCACTGATACACTCATGTATAGAGCATCCTTGTGGATATGGTTCATATGTTATTAATAATGGAAAACATTGCCGTTAACGATGAAATGTTACTGCCTTATACATAGAAATATATTGAACCAATAAAAACACCTCAGCATTTATATGTGGAGAATTATTGTTGAAAAAAAAAAGATCCATTTTTACAAGCTGCTTAATATGTAAAACTAATCCATTGTTATCACAGTGATTTGCACATAAATATATCATATAAACAGCTTAGCCATTTACAGTGCTGGATAATTTAAAATATTTATTGTTATACAAGCTAGAGGGCCTGTACCCTGAATACACTTGTAGCAGGGACTTAAATCTCTCAGCATGACTCCTTACAGTAACACTGTGCTCTAAAGGCCATTTTACTCCCTAAGACTTTTTAAATAAAGTATTTTCTATTAAAGCTCTTGCTAATTGTTTACGTGGTGCCATGTGCTATTGAGGTCCTATGCTTGGTTTTAGGAATAATGATAAAAAGCTGTACTTTTGCTAAATCATGGGATTTAATCTAATTGTCGCGTGCCTTGCATAATAAATGAGGCTGTTTAAACCTTTTTTTCCTTTTCACAGTTTGTAGCACTGAAATAGCTTTAAATGAGGCTATATGTCATGAATTACAAAATTGCCTATAATATTGACAAATGGAGGAAAATCTTTTATACTTTGCAAAATGATTTACAACTAAAAAGCTGTGATTGCATACTGGAAGTGTAATGACTTGGGTCTCGCGAGAGGCAGAACCAAGAGAGAACACTCTGCAGAATGGCCAGATATGCAGGTGGCACAAAGTTCAAAGTTCTGAACAGGCAGATCTGCTGTTAGAGACATGAGATACATGACACTGCCTTCATAACCAATCAGCAAGTGCTGCACCTGGCAGCATGCTTATTTAAGGCCCCCGGATACCTGCACATTTTGTGCAAACATTAGGTAACACCTGGTATGGTTTTAGAGCCTCAAGACAAAATGTTCATCAAAATCAAAGACAAATTATTTTTAGTTTTCAGAGCAATGTCCAGTCTTATGCAGATGGCAAAGCTCTGTTTTTGTTTTGTTTTTAGTTTTTGTTAGTTACTTTTTAGTTCCCCGAATAACAAACTTGCTAATAAACATGCTCTCTCAGAACGGGAAGGTCTTCCTATGCTTTTCATAAACAATCTTGCATCTTCCTGTTTTGTTATCCACTCAGAGTTTTGTTAACCAAACGCAGAGCTGCGAGTCTGTATAGAGGAAGTTGTCCACTAGGGAACCAAAAAAAAGCCCATAGTTAACACTTAACCTGATGCTGCCACTACCGTGCTTCTCTGATTTTGGTGGATCAAAAAAAGCAAACCACACTTAATTTATTCTACATACCTTTTGTCACTACCATGACTTTAGATACAACAGCAGATGGCAAAAGCACTGTTAACTGGCATTAGGCTACTGTGTTTTTTCATTGATAATTATATATACAAGGTGTATTTTATAGCCAAAATAAATACCAGAAAGATTATCTGATGATTATCAGACTACCTAGTGGATTACCTAATGCTGTCACATAGATTAAAGAGTACGCTAATAATCAATAGTTTCTGTCCTGTTGAATATTTTTATATGAAATATGGTGTAACAAGCGTGTGAAAACAGACAAAGAAGGTAATAAGGATATTAATTTGCAGAAGTATGATTTATTATATGTGTAATAATGTGATTACCTCGGGAGGTGTATAAATATGTGGTTTCGGCAGACAAAGCGCATGCGTTCTACTCGTGTATCAAGACCTCACTTGTTTATTATGTTAAAATTTATTTACATTTTTTGCTCGTCTTGCAAAACGCTCTCAGACTGTTACGGGATCGGGGTGAGGACTTGACAAGAGGCATAGGAAGAGGCATAGGAGCAGGGGTAAATGCTGAGAGAAGTCTTTTTTAATGATGACAAAAACAGAACAGAAACAGATACACAAGAGAACTAAGGAACTGGAGCATTGGAACTAGGAGAAACCAAAAGCATTGAATAATTAAACATAAACTAGAAGTTAAACTAAACAAAAGGAGCTAAACTAAACAGAGAGCTAACAAAACAGGCTAGGAGCTAACATAACTGGCTAGGAGCTAACATAACTATCCAAACACAACAAAAGCTAAACTTAAACAAGACTAGGAGCTAAACATTGGAATTCAGACAACATAGGAACATAAACCAGGAGTCATGGAAAAGAACATGATACAGAGACATAGGATTCACAAAGGTTAACTTCAACAACAAGGTAACTTAACAAATGCAAGACAAAGGGGAAACTAAAGACAAGACTATTTATAACGGAACTTAATTAGCCACCTCGAATCAGGTGTGCTCCAATCACCTGACCGAGGTGCATTCTGGGAAATTGAGTTCAACTTAGGAGAAAACAAAAGGAAACACATGAAACACAAAATGGCGTCCGTGCGCCTGGCGCCCTCTGCTGGAGACCCGTGACACAGATCAAGTTTCTCGCAATTCAAGGTTCCACTGGGTGGAACCATATTTAAACAACTAGGCAAAACAATAACTCCATAGAAGCTAACTGCACAATGATTGTAGAACATGTAATCAGGTAGTTTTATTTTATCATTCTATTTCATTAAAAAATAAACTGAAATGATTCTATGATTTTATTTTTTCACTCTGGCCTGTAAAGCATTTATCCTCCAGTTTTGAAGAGATAGTAAAATCATGGTGCTTATGTACAAGACACCTAAAAAATTATATTTTCCCTTTTCTCTGAACTGAATTTTACACCGAACAACACTGTTGACATTTACCAGTGACATTTTAATTCCCCTTCTTATACACACACTTTCTTTAGTGTACTCTGTAGCAGCACACAGATACAGACTGATAGGGGATAAAAATAATAAGCAGCATTTTATTATTATTATTATTGTTATTATTAGGCTTGCAATTGTCACGTTTCAATAATGAGTGTTAAAGACACTGTGCGGGCATGTTATTCCACAAGTTCTGATACGTATCTTATTGCACTCGGTTACTCACGACTCGGACGTCCATGAATTATTTGTCTCTCGTTTATTTTCAGCATCAAAGGTTCAACACTTCGTACAGTTTTCTTGCGTAAATCCACTATGGTTACAACAACTTGTTTGCTGTATCTTATTTGCAACTTATTTGCTATGTTAGATTACGGTTTTAGATTATGGTTTTAGATTACGGTTTTCTTACGGTTACAACAACTTATTTGCTGTATCTTGTAGATTACGGTCAAAGCTTGTGTTCTCCACAACTTCCGCATCTTAATAACTTCTACCGTGCGTAATAGTCATGCAACTACGCAATTATGGAATGACATCACAGAACAACTTACGATTATCATGAATGAATGCTTAACTACTAAAATTAAATACACACAACTACAAAATTACAAAAATGAGATATGGCTCTTACAGACACCATTATCTTACTTCATGCTGCAGTATTTAATTATAATTATTTTTTTTACTTAGTCAGAAATAGGATTATTTATTATTATTATTTTTTAATAAAATAATAATAATGAACTTCCTTGCCCCCCCCGATTTTCTCCCTAATTTAGTCGTGTCCAATTCCTTCCCGTCACTAGGGGGCTATTTACTACCATTCAGCCAGGAGGGGTGAGGGTTGTCACATGTTTCTCTGAGCCACGGGACACCAGCCGACCTCTTTTTTTTCGAACTGCTCGCTCACACACCGTTGGGGACGGTGTAACACACTCGGAGGACAGTTGAGAGAGCTCAGCCAATTTGGCTCTCTCGAGCCCTCTGGCTGTGAGAGGTTACAGCATCCCCCGGGAACCGAACCAGCGATCTCTGGATGATAGGGTGAGCACTTTCCCACTGCGCCACTTGGAGGCAATAGGATTTTTTTTTATACTTTGGGAACATGTCTTGTGGAAAATAGTTTATTAATAGTGATTAAAAAGGCAGCTTTTTGTATTTTTAACATTAAATGTTTCAAAGGCCCTTCAAGTGAAACTGGGATTTGTAAAGTGCAAATGTTTTAAAGAAGGTTTTATTTCCAGAAATTATGACCTTGCTTGAGGTCTGTGTCAGTCTCATGAACATTCAGTGGGTAAAATGTCTGATCCTGGAAAATCAAAACTTGTCGTTAACTTACAGAAAGAGATACACGTCTGTAGGAACTGTACATATCATACAACAGCAGTAGCAGGGGATTATATAGAGAAATAAAGCAGTCTTTATTTCGCCTGACTTACCCTAAACCCTCAAGTCCACTAAAGAGTTGAAACTGTGAGACAGGTCTGTGTTAGGAAGCAAAGAAAAACATCAGACATGGGAAGCAAATAGTTAAACACTTCAGATTGAGAGTTAAATGGAGTTCAAAAGCATAAGTGAGCTCCTGAGACACTGGGGGGGAAAGCTCATGGAGTTAAGGACGAACTAATGACGTCTCAGCGCTACAAGGCAGCTTGAAGAAAAAACTAAATGAGCTCTGACAATCTTACTGAATGACGGCCAATAAGAAACTGTCAAATAAGCCAACAAACCCCATAGGGTTGACGAAAATAACCACATGGTGCTGAGAATCATTGCAGAAATTCAATTTTAAACCTTGAACACACTTTGGGGAAATCAACTTGAGATATGGATTTAAAAAAAAAAAAAAGATTAATCTTAGAGTGTGTAGTCAGGCTTATATGTTGCAGAAAGTAATTGACTACATTAATGTTTCTAATAGTTTTCAGTATTAAATGAATAAATAACATTATTTTTTACTTAATTTTACACAAAGAAATAAAAACAAATAAACAGATGTGAAGCATTAACTTCAGAATCATAATGTTAGCTACAGTACTTGTAAAGGAAATAATTAAGAGAATATGGACTCATTCACTCACGGTATCATTCTGTCTTATATGCATAGGTTAAATATAAAAAGTGTAAACAATAGCCAAAACTGGTTTGTGCAAGACATCAGTCTAGCATTCTGTATAATATACTGGAAATTAGATCTATCTATAACAAGTATAAATTCTCCATGTGTAAAAGATTTTTTGTCATCTTGCCAAAGAAAGCAATAAGCAAAAGAAAAAATATTAAAGAGTGCTTAGACTTCAAATTTCATAAATCATCCCTGTCATTTCAATGAGATCGGGGAGCACATTAAACAAAATATAAAATGAAAGCTGGGCTTGTCCTTAAAAAAAGGAAAGAAAATGCCTGTATAGAATGAAAGACGAAATAAAACTGCTGAATTGGGAAAGTCATGTGAAGGGTAAAAACTTATAATGAACAAGGCCAGTGAAGAAAATTAAGCTCTTTGGCATAAACGCTCCAAACAATAAACACCCGACTTCACCTGTAAACACAGTTTAATCAACTCTGCTGAGAATGAAACCTCATGAACAGCAAAGAAAAACAAATGTTGCATGATTGTAAAATAAGATTAAGGTCAAACTAGAAGGTTATGGTAATGAAGCTAGTAGTATGAATATTGTTATTATATTTTTCATCCTACGAGTTGCCACTTTGGGTTACTTGATCTGCAAGATCTTGAACAAGTTTTAAGGATGGCCTTCCTGTTGCAACGGGGGCGGGGCCCCAGGGGTGGATGAGATCCGCCCGGATTTCCTCAAGGCTCTGGATGTTGTAGGGCTGTCATGGTTGACACGTCTCTGCAACATTGCATGGACATCGGGGACAGT
>JAQQZS010000010.1:18840990-18860397 GCA_030068045.1 Platyallabes tihoni
GACGACTGTATGAAGTGTTGAATCTTTGATGCCAAGAAATAAAATACCAGAGACAAAGAATTCAATGGACTTCGTGTGTCGTAAGTAACGAATCTGAAACAAAGCTACGCGTCAGAACTAGTGGAATAATACGACCGCATCCACAGTTATTAGCTAGAAGGCTAAACCAAATTTACAAAAATTGATTTAATAAAGCATAACAGCTGACCGCTATCATGACATGAAATAACAAGCAATGATGCTTAGTATTATTATCTGTAAGGGACCACCACTAGAGGTCACTGTTTAGTTTGTGTAGTTTTGGTTTGCAGACTCAGTTTCCCAGAAGGCATTTTGGTCAGGTGATGCGGATGCTCACCTGAACCGAGGTAGTTGATTAGATCGCCTATAAATATCTGTTTATTCTGGGAAACTGGGTTGAGCATTGAATATGTTTACTGTCACTATGGGTGTTTTGTTTTGTTTGCATTTTAATTTGTATTTCAATTTAAGTTCTGTTCTTCGTTTATAAGAAGGCTCTAGTGTTGTTTATGTTTTAGGTTCGTTGTGTTTCAGTGTGTGTGGAGCTGATTCGGTGTCGTGAAATGTTGTGTTAGAGTTTTAGGTAAGTATTGTTGATTGTGCCCCCCAGTTGAGATATCCCCGTGTATTTAGCTAGTGGTAAGTTTAGCTAATTGCATGTTTAGCTAAGTGTATGTTTAGCTAATTGCTATGATTAGCTATTTATCATGTTTAGCTAATTGCCGTTCTTAGCTGATTGCCATGTAGGTGTCCCTAGTCTCTCGGTGTCCCTAGTCTCTCCGTGTCCCGTTTCAGCTCCATGCTTAATTTGCGTGTAATGTCATAGAGACTGTGTTTCGCCATAGAGCTTAAGTCATGTGCGTAACGTCATAGAGCCTGTGGCTCGCCCTATGCTTTTTGTTATAGTTTGAGTTTGTGTTTTTTTTTTTATTTTTTGGTTTTTGTTTCTTCATTGGTGATGTTTTATGTTATTTAATAAAAAGTCTTGTTTGTTTAAAACACCCCTCTGCGCCTATGCCCGCCCTTTGTGCCCACGGCTACAAAAAGCTGGAACAAATAGCTATCTTTTTTGGCAGTGTTAAAAAGGCAAAACATTTTTTTAATGCAAATATATAAAGAATACTTTCCAACAATTAACAATATAAAATTGTTCTGCATAGTGCTTTGTGTGTTTTATCACTAAATATATTAATTATGCACCACATACAGTATCCTAGATGAATTTAAAACCTAAGTACCTGAGAGAGAGCGAGAGGGGGAGAAAGAGAGAGAGATCAAAGCAGTTTAAATATGACAATTAAAATTATTCAATGTTAATAAAATTGCCCTCATTTCATGTAAATTACACTATTTCTGATATTTAAAATATTTTTTATAATACAATGCTATAAATATTACTATCAAAGGTACTATCAAACTGTATTTAAACTGTACATATCTGTAGTGGGTTTGACCCATGGACAGCATCACAAACACAGACACAAGGCGAGGTCTTTGGGGAAAAGTAACAATTTATTTAGAAAAAAAAAGGGAAGGTAAGGTGTTTAAGGAGGGAAGACAGAAAGAAAGGGAGGTAAGAGCTGAAAGTGTACATGTGCGGAAGTGTCCAGCTGGGATGTGGGCACAGGATGGTGTGAGATGGGGGAGGGTAGAGTGGCAGAGCATGGGCAGTGCCCCATGGGCACTCTTCCACTTGGCCCCTCCCAGCTCTCCACTGGGTGCGGCCTCAGGTAGGAGTCCCTCTTGATGTCCGTTGGCAGGGCAGCTTTCATAACTAGAAACGGGGCCCTTAACGCGGATGCGCAGCTGCCTTTTTCCTCTTCAGTGGCAGGATCTCGAAGGCTGGGTCTACATGAGAGCTCGTGCAGTGTTCATGTGACTGTCCTTCATGCGGCGGTCAAATAACTGCTTTCAGTTTCATTTCTTTAAAGTACCTGAGTGCATTACATTGGCTTGCTGTGTCTTTAGCATCCCCCGCACAACTCTGCTCCAGATCTTCAGCACAATACCAGACAGACCAGACACTCCCCACCCATGCTTTTATAATGTGGGAAGAAGCCTGCAATCCATTAGAGCCGATATATATATATATATATATATATATATATATATATAAATGAAAAGTTGATTATGTGTTTGGAGCAGCAAAGGAAAAAATATTCTCAATGTATATGTTAACGTTATTACTTGCAGTTCTGTTCTTTTTCTAATCACTTTCTATTTTTCTTGTTTATTTTTGTAATCTTATTTTTTTATATTATTTATTTTTAGTTATTTATTTTTTCTGACCTCTTGGGTTACCTGTGCTAAAAATCAGGAAGCACTAACCAGACTATATGATTAAGTCTGTCAATAGATGACTATTGCCCTGAAAACAGGAACTTTAGTTTTGCATTTTGGCTTATGTGAGAACATTATTTGAATAATTTACAGTTAGCACTGTGCATGCAAACAGGTTTTAGGGACAGGCGGCTTTTTAAATCATGCGTTTGACTAAATTCCACACGTAAACAGAGACATATTCAATGTTAGTGGCTCTAGTTTTCAATGTTTTTCTTTTCAAATATGACCCTCTATAATCAATCATAGAAATCACATGACAGCGAGGCACTGTCTCACATGTTGACCATCTGTGAATTTTATTTATTTATTCACGGATGATCCAAAATACTTTTACTCAAGATGCAGGAGAACAAAAATGTTATTTAATCTTTATTTATTTATTTATTATCTATTCACATAGATGTCATACGTACTCAGAACATTTGGATGACACATTATAGGGTAATCTCATGCTACTCCCTTTTGCCCTAAAACATCCAACTGGGGGAGTGTAACAGGGGGGTTGAGACCAGGTTTAGAAGGCTGATTGGATGGGTTCTCAGCTTACTATATTCATTGGCACAGAGCACAAAAGTGTTCAGAATAAAACAAAGAATCTGCATACCACACTTCACTTTCTTTTTATTTTGAGGGAGATCAGGGAGGTTTACAGAACCACTGCGATCAGTTGATTATCTTTAAGGAAATAATCAATTCTGTAAAAAGCATGATGTTCATGTGAGAAAAAGGAGTAGTCTCTCTTTTTTGGATGAAGGAAGCACCATATGTCAGAGATACCAAAGCTGCAGAGATAGGATTGAAGTAACATGGCAGATTTACTCAATGGTATAGGATTGGGAGATGACCTGTCAAGTGGTAGATCTAAAAAGCAGTTGAGGTCTCCCCCTAGTATGAGAGAGTATGAGCAGAGATATGGTAAAATAGAAAAAAAAAGAAGGAAACATCATCATAATTAACATTATCATATAAATTAGTCAACACTACATTAGTATTGAATAGTTTCCATGTAGAGTATATCCTGGATAACATTATGGTGCTCAAAAGAAATGCTTGGATTAATGAGAATTAAGACTCCCCTACTGTAGCTTTGGCATGAAAGGTAGAGTGGCAGTGCTGCCCTCCCCAACGCGACATAAGGCGAGAATTATCAGAACTTCTAATGTAAATTTTTTCGTAAAAAGGCGATTGCAGTGTTAATTTGTTTAAGGTGTGAGAGTACCTTCCATCTTTTGACCGGATGGTTTAGACCCTTAACATTTCAGCTCAAAACGTTTAAAGAACTATTCATTCCTCTTGACAGAAGATGTAAACATAAGTAAAACTGAAATGCTTTGCGTCAGCCTTAAAACAAATGTGTAAAACACAAAGCAACATATCAAATATAAATTGTGTACACAGAACTAACATAGCACTGACTTTGGAGATCCCACTTTGGAAAAAGTACTTTCCTGAGAACTGGTATTGGGCTTTGAAAACTAAAAATACAGCACTTGTGTACTATGTTGTTTTAGGTAGGTACTACTGCATCTATGTACTTCTGTGCATCTTCTACCAAGGGTGGCCACTTCTTCTGTCTGATAGAGAAAGTGATCTGGAGTAAAAAGTTTTAGCAAACTATATTTTAGAAGTCTATATGAAAGGTTTTATGATTTGTATTTAACCCTAGATTAATGTGAGTACATTTGTTACGTGATTAATGTAAATATATGTGTTATATACATGATTAGTACTTGGTTAATGTGTATATATGTGATTAAATATGTTTTACCTAAAAACATGCTTACACGACATACCATAAGGCATTCAATGATTACAGTCCAGTACCTTTCTCTATAAACCTTAAAACCTTTACACCTGGCTTAGCAAATTATCAAATGTAGATGAAATATATTAGACTCCTATCACTCTGTATAAAAGAAGTCATCCATCCATCCATCTTCAACTGCTTATCCAACGTCGGGTCGCGGGGATCTTTAGACTCAATTATTTAATTAGAATTATGGTTAGAAGTTTACATACACTTAGTATACCTGACTTGTGTACATCTATCCCCTCTGTCAGAACTACTCTGACCTTTCACTTTTCCATAGTTTTCTGTGTTTCTGTGGTCTGTATATTTTTTACAGTGAATGAATAACAGTAAAAAAAAAAACACAACAAACATTGAATCATAAATATATTCATAACCTTTTGTGACAAAATATTGTTTTATAACTTTCTGATGTTATTTGCTCACATAAACATTGATACCATAGAGAAAACTTTAATTATATAAAAAATGGCGGCACGGTGGTGTAGTGGTTAACACTGTTGCCTTGCATCTCCAGGGTTCGGGTTCGATTACTGGCCAGGCTCGATTCCCGTCTCTGTGTGCATGGAGTTTGCATGTTCTCCCCGTGCTTGGTGGGTTTCCTCTGGGTACTCTGGTTTCCTCCCACAGTCCAAAGATATGCAGGTTAGGCTAATTGGCATTCCCAAATTGCCCGTAGTGTGTGAATAAGCGTGTGAGTGTATGTGTGTGTGTCCTGTGATGGATTGGCACCCTGTCCAGGGTGTTCCCTGCCTCGTGCCCTAAGCCTGGGATAGGCTCCAGGATAAAGCGGTAGAAGTTGAGTGAGTGAGTGAGTGAGTAAAATAAAAACAAAACACACCAAAGTGCAATACAAGTATACTGTTTGCATTCCCCTTGATTCCTATAAAAACATATATTGTTAAGCAAAACATAGTGAATGTCTTCTGCATGAATAACAGAAGACTTGGAAAATACTCAAGGAGTATGTGTGCCAGACAGGTTACTTAAATAGGATAAAAGATTTGACTGAATAGAATATATTTATTTAAGGTCTACATGTTGCACAAATGATGAAAGTCACAGATTGTCTTCAGGCTTAAGGGATGAACATGTGTAGTATATTATAAATATGTTGATGAAATATACAGTAAATGGTAGATATTATGATATTACAAACAAATGCTGATTAATCTTCATAGGTAGAGCAGATGAAATTGAGTGTGTTGCTCTGAGGCAGGCTGATCCACTGCTGCTCTCCTCTAGACCGCACTGCTCCGGTTCTCTCCTCATTCCTGCAGTCTACAAACCCTGTCCCATTCCCCGGGGCCCAGTCCTGGTAGCAGATCGTCTCTCCAGTCACCCAGTACCAGAAGCCCAGAGCGCAGGTGTGACGCAGGCCGAGCCACACGTGTTCAGTGGAGGCATTTCGAGCCACTTCCTTCACCCAGAGCTGCATCTCCTGAGTGAGCACTGAGACCAGGTCATAATAATGGTTCCTGCAGTATCTCAGAGCTTCTTTCCAGGTCAGACTCTGATTAATCAATACAAGTTTCTCTGGAAAGAGATGGAAATATGTCATAGCAGACACATGCAGTCCAACATTTTAACAATGTATCAGCAGTCAGTGTTACATTTTAGAAACTCTTCAAAAACATAAAAACACAAAACATAGCTAAATAGTGCAAGCTAAATGTAGGTACTAAATAAATATACATGTTGAATAAGTGTAGTGTAACTCACTCTCATTGCAGATGAACGGGAGTTTTTTTGTGCAGTCCATAGTGCTCCAGTAGAGATGCTCAGATGCATTGACTGCAGTACAGTTCAAACCTCCACTGTGTTTGTTAGAGCTCCAGTATCTGAATGAGGAATTACTCCGATCTGACCACACCCAGGAGTCATTAAAAAGACCAATCCAAACATATTTGTTGGGTGAATTCATTAGGTGAATTGTTAGTTTTGTGATCTCATCATTCTCACTTTGTTTTTTCACACTGGCCAGGTCGGTGTGGTTAGCTCTGCAGTAGGTCTGAGCATCATACCAGGTCTTCGGCTCATTAATAAATATGTAGTTAGTCTGGTTTGCTTTCATTTCTAACAACAAAAAAAGTCTTCATTTCATTAATTAATATATATCTCTTAGGGTTTTTTTTATATATATGCAAACAGATACATATTTCATTTCATTATTCATATAATGAACAATTCATTCATGCCTATTAACTCTGTAATATTTATTAATTTTTAATATTAATGCCTATTTATGCCCTAATTGTTTTTGCCATTTTTGCAATCAACCTGAGTGACAAAACAAATCAAGAAAGAAAAATTATACATACAAATCATTCGAACCTTTTAATGAATCTAAAGCCTTTGTGTGTTTTTGCCTTTTGTTTAACATTTACTTACCATCATAACACAAAAAAGGTTTTAACTTCTCACAAACATCATCATTCCATTCCCCATCATGATACATGTCAACACAACACTCAATTCCCCCTTCATTGTCTGGTTGCCCACTTTGCCAGTTTATGTAATTGTCTTCATCTCTATAGAAAGTTTGGTCTGCCAGAGACCACTGCCATCTCCCAGTGTCTCTTCTCTGTAGACCAATCCAAGCTTGGTTTGCAGTTTTCATCTTCAGTGTGTTATTCAGCTTCATCATCTCTTCCATGTTGTTGATGGAGGCGAGATCAGTGTATTTCTCTCTGCAGTAGATCTGAGCTTCACTCCAGGTTTTATTCTCATTCACAAAGTGATAGCGATGAGGAATATATGCTTCTGTACCACATGCTGTAGTGTTAAATACAGTATTATAATACTATTATTCATAATTTTAAAAAAAATTATGCTGTACAAGGAAAGAACAAAACATGCACCTAGCATCTCAAAAATAAACACAAATATAATCATAATCACACACATATGACATTAATTACTAACACATTAACACACAGCGTATAGTGCACACAACACTGACCTGAGAAGAACAGAATAACCAAAACCCATTTACTCCTCATTCCTGTAAATAAACACATGCTTTATTAAATTGACACTTTAATATCTTTATGTGTTTTATGTTTTTTTTTTTTTAATTAAAAATCATTTTGGTTTGTTATTATTACTTCATGAAAGTGCCTTCATGAAAGAAATATCCTACTGTTTTTTTACATTAGACATTATCTTGTTTGTTTATCTTGTGTACAGGTGGAGACGATACAGTATGATGGTGTTTGTAATTGCATGTAAAAAGGCATAAAAATGTATCATGCTTTTGTGGCAATTAATCAAAGAGCAACATGATGCTTAACAGGGGTAGGGTTTAAATGATTACATCATCATGAGTTTGATAGAAGTTGTAGTACAGTGTTCTGTACTCTGAGCTCTGACTCCTTCCTTCTGACACACAACATTTTTTATTTTGTCTTTTTTTTTTTCATGTCAAGCTAAATCTCTTGAATGGTAGAAATAATATGTGTTCCCTTTAAACAAATCTCTGTTAATCTTTTCATGCTACTGCAAAAAAAAAATGCACACAGTGCATGATGCCAACACTTATGCAGTCAAGTTGATAGATGTTCAGGAATCACACTCACACAGCGATCAAAAATGGGGAAATGATAGAACAGATATAAAAAATTTAAAGAGAAAGAATTTGCAGACAAACCATATTTTACCACTGGACATGATTTCCATTCATAAACAGTATTTCCTGTATAGAAATTATACTGTCTAGACTTTAGTGAGAAGTAGCTAAATTGAGGTTAAATATGTTTCAAGTGACACAAGAAAGGGTTTTCGGAAAGGGTACAAATTTCTAATACATCTAGGTCTGGTATATACAACATACCATACATCTCTTACTTTCAAAAAAGCAACCCAACTGAAATAAGCTGAAACAAACAACAAACTATTTCAAACAATCTCTTACTCTGGTTATTACAGTAGATTGTGCATTAATGCTGAATATATGTGATATTAAGAACTGTTATAATTATTCCTTGGAAAAGTATTAAAAGTTTTACTCAACTACAAATATATAAACAAGTTCTTTATTCACACCTGTAACGTTCTTCATGGACTGTTCCGGAACAGTGAATACTACTGTATAAATCCTCCAGTCCTTCTGTTGTTCTTCCTTTTTCACCTTCTGCTCCTGAACTGGACAAACCTTTTGTTATATCGCTGTCTTCTTTTTTTTTATAACTCATCCCTCCCTTTGCTTTCCTTGTTCTTTCCTTGTTTACTTATTTGTCAGCAGTAGCATTGAGCTGACAGTGTTGTTGAACAGGAAGCATCGACCACTTTGCATGAGACATGATGAACTGGTGGCCCAATGACAAATATCCTTCTTTCTCTCATTTCTAGATGTGTGACAGTTATAGCAACTGACCCAGAAATCAGGAAGCTTACAGTATAAGGATGTTTTGTGGGGATTTTAGGTGCAGTTTATTTAAATATATTACAGTCATATAAATGAGACCATTGGATGTTTACAGAAAGACAACTCTATTAAAAATAAATAAATAAAAAAGCATGCCTTTGTGTAAATTTCACATACAAACAGAGATTGTATAGAGACACACATTAAATAGAACTATAGAAAGTCACACCAGTGGACAGAGGTCATTTGTCTTGTAAATGTTGTATTCCTCTACATTCATGAGGGTTCACCAACCAAAAACTGAAATGAAATATATCCAATTTAAATAAGTTATATTTCTCAGACAATAGTTTAAGAACTTCTCATGGACGACATGGTTAAGACAGTTGCATCAAAAGCAGATGATTCCTGGTCTCCATCTCCATATGCCAGTATATTGTATTTCACATGTAATAATAAATTTATAAAGCATGTTGCACACACTTTGTATAACATAACAATTTACAAATAAGCATGGTTAATTTTTAAAGCAACATCTTTTTTAAAGCAAAAATCTTTATCACATTTAATATAGTATAATTCTGCTTACTTTTAGTATACAGACATTGACTGGGTGTCATGAAATAGCTTGTCTTTTTCTCTTTTACAGAGTTAACTGCTGGTTTCAGTCTCCACGTACCTTGGTGGGTTACACAGATTTAAACAATTTAAAGAACGAAAAATAAAGCCAACAAATCTTTCAAGTTTACAAACAAATCTCATTTATTTTTTTAAGTGTCTTTAATTAAACCCATGGAAAAATCATCTAATCTATGGTATAGAGGTTACAGTGACCTGTTTCTAATCATGTGCTTTGGCGACGTGTCTTAGTGCTACTATGAATGCAATTTATGCACTGCAATTACCCAAACGGTTTTTTTTTTTTTTGCACTGACCTGAACCGTCATAAAGATAATTGTCTGTAGACATTGTATGAAATCTGAACAAAGATGTAGATATGCATTTACGAACTATTTATGAAAATAAAAGATTAATTATTTTACGATTTGTAATGTTCAGCTACAAAAACAATGATAGCAGTGATGTGGCCTTAACAACAACGTTAATACTTTACTGCTTAACACCAGGTGATCTGTTGCACAAATTTACAGTTTATTCAGAGAAACTTGCAGCACTCAAGATGAGCCCAGCAACATTGCTGATCTGAGTAAAGTAAATGTTTAAAAAATGATTGTTCTGAGATCTAAGGGCTGCTTCAGAACTTTCCATACTGTGAAGACAGTGAAGACCACTGTGTCAATATCTTTAATAAGGCATTTACAAGACAAACATGTTTTAATGCTGTCCATGGTTCTGGTTGACTTGGCTTGCCTTTTTATTTGTGAGAAGTGAAAAGATGTTCTGCTATAGGGCTCACTGGCCACACAGTTCCTTTTTCTTACATTGTGTTCTCACATAATCCCTATTCCTAGACTGGCCTATCCAGTCTGCATTTCTTACACTATACTTCTTAATTTGTAATATCCTTACTTATTATCTTAAATTTGCATCAGAAATAAGTTGCATTTAGTCATCTTTGTTTTTTTGACATAGATAAATATAATGTTTTTTTACTGTGACGTCCGTATTCAAATAAATTGCATGCACATTTTATTTGATTGGCTTATACAATTTTTTTTAAGTGAAAAAAAATAGATAAAAATAACATTAATAATACAAAGATCCAAAATTAGTTTGTATTGTGGTTTTGTAAATGTGCTTTCCACATTTTAGTTCCAGGATTTCTTGTGTGTGTGTGTGTGTGTGTGTGCGTGTGCGTGTGTGTGTGTGTGTGTGTGCCAACTCTGCTTCTAATCTCTCTTTACTTTATAACTGCCTGTAAAATGTAATAAAAAAATACAGATATAGTATATTATAAATGTATTGAGGAAATACACAGCAGGTGGTACTGCAAAAGCATACTAACCACATCACACACATATAACATTTATTACAAACACATCAACACACCCAACTTACTGTACAGTGCACACAACACTGACCTGAGGAGAACAGGATAATCAAAACCCATTCATGCTTCATAGCTGTAAATAAATGCTTTATTAAATTGATACTTTTATCTAATTTTATCTTGTTTTAATGAACCAATCATTTTGGCTTTCATTATTGCTTAAGAAAGTAATCAAATAAATCCTTGTTGTCTGCTTATTTTCTGCTTTCTACAGAATATAGCTGAATTGTTCTTTGTTTTTTCACATTAGACATTACCTGGTTTGTTGAACTTGCGTACAGATAAGGAGATGGTGCAGTGTTTGTAATTGCGTCTAAAATGTATAAAGATGTATCATACTTTTGTGACAACTTGAGCAGACAGTAATGTTTCACAGAGCAACATGATGCTAAAAGGTGTTTGGGTTTGAATAAATAAATTATCACAAGGATACTGGACATTCTTCTACAAAGTCTGGTCTAATTAAATTTAATTTAGTCATTTCAATAAGGATGTGCTGAATTTATATTAAATATGAGTCCAGTTGAAACACATATTCTAGAAAGTTAAATGAGTTAATGTCAGGCTTAAAATTTCTTCGAGTTATTGAGATTTTGTGGAGCCTCTTTGTGAAGTCCACAAACTATGGTTAAGAATCACCTAAGCCTCTCCTGTCACACCCAATGATACATAGTTCTACTACATCTAGGTCTGCTAAATAGCAACACACCTTGCATACCATCTTACTTTAAAAAATGGCAACTAAAATAAAATTATGCATACAAATAAACTTTGAATCTTGAATCTTGAATCTTGAAATATATAAAAAAGTATGTTATTCATAATATGTTATCTTGATGCAGTAAAAATCCTTCTTTCTGTTCATCTCCTGACTTTTATGTTCCTCTTCGTTTTTCATCTTCTGCTGCTAAACTGGACAGGCATCTCATTATATCCCTGTTCACTTTTGTTAACCCATCCCGCCTCTTCACTTTCCTTTGTTTTTTCTCAGCAGAAGCATTGAGCTGCCATTTGAACAGGAAGGATTAACCTCTTTGCTTGAGACATGATAAGCAGGTGAGCCGATGACAAAGATGCTTCTTTCTCTCATTGCTAGATGTGTGACAGTCACTGAGATCAGGACGCTTAAAGTACAAGGGTGTTTTGGGGGGGATTTCATGTGACTTTTATTTAAATATTTGCTGTAAAAAAATATAATGAAAGAAAGTCAAATTACTGGAAGCAACGGCAGCCCAACAAAATCTGGAAAATTTACGTAAAATACTCTAATTCATATTACTGTATGCGCAAAAACTTTACAAAAATATTACAGAAATTATTTAATCTTTTGCAGAGAAACACTTTTATTTTCAAGATGTTTACCTAAATTTAAATGACTAAACAACTTCATTAAAGCAACAGCAATAGATATTTAGCACAGTTATTGTACAGGTTTTTCCTAAATTATTACAAACACAGAACTAGAATTTAAGAAGAGAAATGCTGTTATATTACAGACTTTTTTATGAGATCAAACACCTTCAAATAAACCATCAACACAAGTTTATAATAAAAGTCCTGTTATGTCACAGATGTTTAATACATTTCTATAAAATTCAATAAAGTGTTAACAAAACTTAAGGTTGCAATAACTTTTTTTATTTTGATATATAACATAATACAATAAAACCTTAATACAATAAATACAATAAAAGCTAACAAGCAATAAAAAAATCATAGTATTACAGTACAATCCTAAAATGAAAAACAAAAGGTAATATTTAGATTATTGTGCTGTAACAGTGAAATATTCTCTCACACAAACTTTTATATTACTGTGAATTCTTAACTAAAAGTATACTCAAAAACAAATTGTTTCAAACAAAACTCCAAATGTTCCAATTAAAATTGTATTAGAAACTTTATTTTCAAGTAAAGTATAACATGGGCATTTTTTCTTCTTTTATTTTTCTTTCTTGTGGGCTCTGTATAGTTCTCATAATGTATGTGAACAAATAACTTTACATTTCCTTTTAGTTCAGAAATCTAATTATACAGTGCAGGTAAGTAAAATGTAAAACATAACACAAATTGTCAATAAAAAAAATGGAACCTAGGAGGAAAAAAAATTGAAACCACGTGACTCCTACTTCCGGCGCCAAAATACGGAAAGGGCAATGTCCGAGTACAAACTGAATGTCTTTATATTTTAGTCCAAGCTGAAAGTAAAACTCAGCTACTCAGTAATTCTCTCCATGTCTGTTTAACAACACACATGTAACTCTAATCTGAGTATTATATTTCCCCCGTATTCTTCTTCTTCTTCCTTTATTTTTGTAGTGGTTTTAGGTGCATTACTGACAAGGATCAAGCTTTTAGGTGCATTGCTGCCACCTGCTGGACTAAATCGGCAATGGTGAAGAGTTTCTTAAGATCTCGCAAAATGTTTGCGAGATCTTGCGAACCAAAAAATGACAAAAAAAAAAAAACCTTGAATTTTTTTTCTAGGTTAAGCATCAAATATACGTCTACGTGAGAATGGAGGGGGCTCTGAAAACTAAAAATAAAACTGAAGATCTTCTTCTCGGGCCCTACGCCCTTACTGAGAATTTATAGGAGAGAGGGAATTTTTCTTAATTTGTGCTTTGCACTACAACTAAGAGCGCACGCTGAACTGAAGCGTGTCACGCTCTCTTTCTCTCTCTCAAATAAAGGGAGACAGAGGCTAGGTCTGACTGTCTTTCTTTCTCTGTCTGTCTTTCTTTGGCACTGATACCTTACTGCTACCTAAACTGCACCACAAAGTGTGGAGTTATCAGGACCCTTAAATAAACATGCCACCAGGTGAGGCCCGTTCAGGCTGATTACCTTACGTGATAACCACGTGTCT
This sequence comes from Platyallabes tihoni, assembly GCA_030068045.1. Classification (NCBI taxonomy): domain Eukaryota; kingdom Metazoa; phylum Chordata; class Actinopteri; order Siluriformes; family Clariidae; genus Platyallabes; species Platyallabes tihoni. The sequence goes on from JAQQZS010000010.1 coordinate 18,854,411, forward strand.
ACCTCAGCGCCTCAGCCTGTTCAGAACTCCGTGGGGCAGCCTGCATATCTGCCCATTTTGAACAGTGAAGAGTATTTACGCGTGGTTCTGCACCTTTGTGAAACCTGCATTGTTACAGCAAAAAAAAACTGAAAACCCAAAATAAACAGAGCTCTGCAGTCTATGTGAGAATGAACAGGGCTCTGAAAACTAAAAACAAAAACTTAAGATCCTCTTGGGTCGTTCGCCCTTACCGATGATTTATACCAGAGAGTTTGTGCAAACTTTATACTTAACCTGGGAGTGCATGGTAAACCGATGAGTGTCGCACTCTCTCTCTCTCTCTTACGGAGACAGAGGCTGGGTCTTTGCTACCTTTTCTGGGCCCTGATACCTTACCAGTGCTACCTAAATTATCGCACAAAGTGCAGAGGTATCAGGATCATTAAATAAAAATGCTGTAAGGTGTGCCGCATTCAGACTGATTGCCTTGCGGCAGCATTACCTGACAACAGCGTGACTATGTAGCCTCGCCTCTTCCTGTTCAAAACTTTGCAGGGTAGCAGTCTGCAGATCTGCCTGTTCTGAACAATTTATGCACGGTTCTGACCCTCGCGAGACCTACATGGGTACATTCATAATACAAAATTCCGCCTTAAGAACTCACCTCTAGAACTCGCTTCTAGAACAGATTCAATTCATATGCCAAGGTACTATATATATATTTTTTTTGCATATTTGTCACCCTTAAATGATTATTGCTGCCAAGGGTGGCACAACCAGTTATTGGGTTTATATGCAATTACTTTTTGACATGGGGCCAGGTAGGTTTGGACAGCTTTTTCTGCATTTGTATTTACCCTGCTTATCTTAGTGTAATAATGCGTCCTGTATCTGTGGATCAGACCTGAACATCATAACATTCATCCTTATGTCCGAATATGCAGGCCTATAGTAAAAAGCTGATGGCTGGATTGCCCTGATGGCATCACAGTTAATATTCCATGTAGGCTTTAGAACAAATGTCATCACAACAAAATAAGAACTTTTTGTTTTTAATATTATTTTTAAAGTTTACAATGTGTGCGTGTGTGCTGCACTGAGGATCAGTCTCCTGCATTTTCTGATTTAAATTCGTTGAAGGCATGATGCAGATACTACAGCTTACAGCCTTGACACCATGGAAATTAAATACCATGAAATAAAAATGGCCTCATTTATACTTAAGATATACTTTATTTGAGAAAGTAATTCCAGTAGTGATTACATCAGTAAAAGACAAATCAACAGATTTAACATGGGAGGTATAAAGAGACCAAAAACACTGATTTGACATTTTTTGTAGGAAATTATAAAACATAGATTTTTTTTTTTTTTATCTATTCAGCTTTCCTGAATCATTAACATCCTCATGATCACTTTTTACTCACAAAATCTTGTTTTTATGACTTTAATGTGTATGTGGTGTAGGTTTGGTCACAATTATTTCAACTGTAATTTAAGAAAGCTCATTACATTTATTAGGCTAAATAAACATACAGTATACACAACACACGAGTAAATGAATTCAGCTTGATTCCAAATATTATTAAAGAAAACATAGCGGTGTGAAAAAGCGTTTTCCCCCTTCTTAGTTGTGGAACATTTTGTGTTCCATTATGTGTGGCGTAAAAGTAACACCACATTTGAGAAAAAAGGACATCATACCAACAGTAAAATATGGTGGTGGTAGTGTGGTGGTCTGGGGCTGTTTTGCTGCTTCAGGACCTGGAAGACTTGCTGTGATAAATGGAATCATGAATTCTGCTTTGTACCAAAATATCCTGAAGGAGAATATTCAACTATCTGTTTGTGATCTCAAGCTGAGCCTCAAGTTCTGCAGCAGAACAATGATCCAAAGCACACCAGCAAGTCCACTTCTGAATAGCTGAAGAAAAACAAAATAAACACTTTGGAGTGGCCTAATCAAAGTCCTGATCTGAATCCAATTGAGCTGCTGTGGCGTGACCTTAATAAGGTGGTCCATGCTAGAAAACCCTCTAGTGTGGCTGAATCACAACAATCTGCAAAGATAAGTGGGCCAAAATTCCTCCACAGCGCTGTAACAGACTCATTGCAAATTATTGAAAACGCATGATTGCAGTTGTTGCTGCTAAGGGTGGCCCAACCAGTTATTAGATTTAGTGGGCAAACATTTTTCACACAGGGCCATGTACTTTTGAATTTTGTTCTCCTTTAATAATAAAAACCTTTATTTAAAAACTGCATGATGTGTTTACTTGTGTTATCTTTGACTAATATTTGCATTTGTTTGATGATCTGAAACATTAAAGTGGAACAAATATGCAAAAAAGATTGAAATCAGTAATGGGGCAAACACTTTTTCAACCCACTGTATTATCAGAATGAATAACATAATGATTGTACAAAAGTCAAGGAGTATGTTCGACACACAGGTTACATATATAGGATTAAAGATTTGGAAAAACAGAATATATTATTTTAAAATCTATATGGAAAAAAGAGATGTGCATCAGCAGATGTTGTGCAAATTATGAAAGCCACAGATTGTCTTCAGCCTTCAGGGATCAAAGGATATAATATTCCATAATTTTTTTGATAAAATATACAGTAGATGAAAGATTTTATTAAATTACAATCAAGTGCTGCAAACACACACTGACTAACCTTCATAGGTAGAGCAGATGAAGTTGAGTGTGTTGCTCTGAGGCAGGCTGATCCACTGCTGCTCTCCTCCAGAATGAACTGCTCCAGTTCTCTCCTCATCCCTGCAGTCTTCAAACCCTGTCCCGTTCCCCGGGGCCCAGTCCTGGTAGCAGATCGTCTCTCCAGTCACCCAGTACCAGAAGCCCAGAGCACAGGTGTGACGCAGGCCGAGCCACACGTGTTCAGTGGAGGTGTTTCGAGCCACTTCCTTCACCCAGAGCTGCATCTCCTGAGTGAGCACTGAGACCAGGTCATAATAATTGTTCCTGCAGTATCTCAGAGCTTCTTTCCAGGTCAGATTCTGCTTGATCAATACAAATTTATCTGGAAAGAGATGGAAATATATATTAATAGATGCATGTATCCCAACATCTTTAGAATGTATAATATATACAATGTTTAATGCTGCAGTACAGTATGTGTTACATTTTACAACATTTTTTTAACATAAAAACAAAATGCGTCAACTAAGTCTAGGGACTATATAAATAAATATACATGCTGAATGAGTGTAGTGTAACTCACTCTCTTGGCAGATGAATGGAAGGCCTTTTGCACAGTCCACATCACTCCAGTAGAGTTGATCAGACACATTCACTGCAGCACAGTTCAAAACGGTACTGGGTTTGTTAGAGCTCCAGTATCTGAATGAGGAATTACTCTGATCTGACCACATCCAGGAGTCATTAAACAGACCAATCCAAACCTCAGAGAAATTTTGAATGATATTCCTGATCTCCTCATTCTCAGTTTGGTTCCTCACACTGACCAGGTCAATGAAATTCTTTCTGCAGTAGATCTGAGCATCATGCCAGGTCCTGTTCTCTTCAATCAATGTGTATCTACGGTCATTTGCTTTATTTTATAAGAAAAAAAAACATTAATTTATGCTACACATTATTAATTCATGCCTAAATTAGATGTCTACCATATTCCAAACAAAAACTTGATAAGAAAGATCAAAGACCACAAATAATACACAAAACTTACCCAAATACTTTTTATGAATGTTTTTTTTTTTTTTGTTTAACAATGTTTGTTTTATTTAACATCATCTTGCAAGTTCTTACCTTTATAACACACAAAATATTGTGTTTTGTCACAATTGTCATCATGCCATAACCCCTCCTTCGTCATCTCAACACAGTACTCAATGTGCCCTTGGTTGTCTGGTTGACCACTACTCCAGTTTCTGTAAGTGTTTCCATCTCTGTAGAATGTTTGGTCTGCCAGAGACCACTGCCATCTCCAAGTGTCTCCTCTCTGTAGACCGATCCAAGCTTGGTTTGCAATTTCCTTCTTGAGTGTGTTATTCAGCTTCATCATCTCTTCCATGTTGTTGATGGAGGTGAGATCAGTGTATTTCTCTCTGCAGTAAGTCTGAGCTTCACTCCAGGTTTTATTCTCATTCACAAAGTGATAGCGATGAGGGATATAAGCTTCTGTACCACATGCTGTAGTGTAAAAAATACAGTAATACAATGATAATATTAATACATAAATATTGATGCTGTCCCAGAAAACAACAAAAGTCCCAAATATAGATCTAGCGCCTCACAAATTAACACACAAATTAAATCATCATTACACACATATAACATTAATTACCAACACATCAACACATAACATATAGTGCACACAACACTGACCTGAGAAGAACAGGATAACCAAAACCCATTTATGACTCATGCCTGTAAATAAACACATGCTTTGTTAATATCTGATGAATTGCTTGTGCCTTTGTTAACCCTGTATACAGATGATATGATGGTGTTTGTAATTGCATGTAAAAAGGCATAAAAATGTATCATACTTTTGTGGCAATAAGTCAAAGAGCAACATGAAGCTAAACAGGGGTAGGGTTTAAATGATTACACTATTGTTAGTTTAATGGGATTTGTAGAACAGTGCCTAGTCATATGAACTCCTCTCTTTTCCAGCAGAGCTCTGACCCCTTTCTTCTGACACACCACAACTTTTTATATATTTATTTTATTTTTTTCATGTCAAGCTAAATCTCTTGAATGGTAGAAATAATATGTGTTACTTTAAAACAAATCTCTGTTTATCTTTTCATGCTACTGCAAAAAGTACCTGCAGAAGAGTAGATAGATGGTCAGGAGTCACACTAACACAGAGATCAAAAATGGGGAAAATGATAGAATAGATCAAAAAGAAAAAAAAGTGACAGACGAACCATATTTTACCACTGGACGTGATTGCCATCTGTAAACAGTATAAATACAATATGTTCTGTATAAAAAATTATACTGTTTAGTCTTTTGAGTTTAATGAGTATGAGCTACATTTATATTAAATATGTTTTCAAGAAAAGCCTGTGTTCTGGGAAATGAAATAAAATAATGAAATGACACACATTTCCACGACATCTAGGTCTGGTACATTCAACACATACTCTCTTACTTTTAAAAAAGAAAGCCAAATATAAAATAAGCTGAAACAAACAACAAACTATTTCAAACAATCTCTTACTCTGGTTATTACAGTAGATTGTAAATTACTGCTGAATATATGTGTAATAAAGCACTGTTATAATTATTCTTTTGAAAGTATTAAAGGTTTTACCCAACTACAGATGTATAAACAAGTTCTTTATCCACACCTGTAATGTTCTTCATGGAGCAGTGAATAGTATAAATCCTCCAGTCCTTCTGTTCTTCTTCCTTTTTCACCTTCTGCTCCTGTACTGGACAAACATTTTGTTTTATGCCTGCATCCCTGTTCCCTTATTTGTCAGCAGTAGCATTGAGCTGACGATGTTGTTGAACAGGATGTTGTCGACCACTTTGCATGAGACATGATGAACTGGTGAGCCAATGACAAATATCCTTCTTTCTCTCATTTTTATATGTGTGACAGTTATAACAACTGACCCAGAAATCAGGAAGCTTACAGTATAAGGATGTTTTGTGGGGATTTTATGTGAAGTTTATTTGAATATATTACAGTCATATGAGTAAGATCATCGGCTGTTTACAGAAAAATGCTTTGTGTAAATTTCACCTTTGAACAGAGATTGTACAGCGACACACATTAACATTAAAGTCACACCTGCACTGTAAAAAATCTTATGTGCTATCTACTTAAAAAAAATATGGTAACAAAATTGCACATATTATTTTTAAGCAGTTTTTAAGGCTTGATTTTTTTTTGTGGAATTTACTTGAATAAATCATGTAAAAAATCCTAAATTATTTAGCCAGACGCATATTATTTTTAAGTATTTACTGCTTGATTTTATCCCCTAGCAGAATCTACTT
>JAQQZS010000010.1:18971655-18983530 GCA_030068045.1 Platyallabes tihoni
CAGTTCCAGACAGTAGATGCCCTTCGTGCGGCCGTCTTCACCACTTGGAGAAATGTTCCCACTCACCTCATGGAAACACTTGCATCAAGCATGCCGCAACATCAACAATAACGGTGGAGCTACTCAGTACTGAGTTCATGTTTGGAAGTTTGATTTCTGTTTTGGGGGGGTTTCCGGGTTTTTTTGAAGGTGTGGTCCTAAACCTTTGATCAGCTGTAAAACAGCCTGTTTAAGTTTAATCTTTTTTTTCATTAAATTGCATGCTCAAAATATGTTTTGTCTGACTCCCATTTCTTCTTGTTGCATGTTGAAGCTCTACTTGGAACCTTGTTAAGATTCAGCCATGCAAAATATAATTTTTTGCCATTTTTCAAGTGGCAAACTTAAACTTTTGATCGGAACTGTATATATATATATATATATATATATGTGTGTGTATGGTGTTATTTACATATTTACAGTGTTTTTTTTATTTACTTGTTGGTTTTTATTTTGTAATAAAAGAACTCCCACCAAGCCCTCCACCTCTTCTCCACCATTAATCCCAACTCTTTTTTCAGTTTTAGTTTTGTTTTTGTCCAGGGACTTACAGTCCTGTTCAAAGTTTGTGATTTACTGATGTGCTGCTCATTTTTTATTTACCGCTTAGTGACAGTGAGTTGTTTTGTTTTTTTGTTGTTGTTGTTACTTGTTGCATTAGTCTTTTGCAGTTTCTTGCACATCGTTTCTCTACTTTAGACAGCATTAGAAATTGGTTTATTTGCTCCTCAATGTCTGGAAGTGTGTGTGTGTGTGTGTGTGTGTGTGTGTGTGTATGTGTGCTGTGCTGCACCCTGCTCCTTCACTCTCTCGGTAAGGCTCACTGCAGGCTCCGGCTCCTCTGTGTTCTTTGGCTGGTTGTCCCTGCTGTTGCTGCTGCTGCAGAGTATCGTCTCCAGGTTGCCCCCTAAACTGCCCGGCCGCACAGCTATGTGTAAACATCTCAGTCTTTTATGCCCGATATCACCACACTCAAAACACTTCAGCCGTTCTGTGGTGGCAAAGTGTAACTGTTTCCCTCCTCATTACACTTAAAGTTTTACGTTAAGTTTCGTCCTGGTTATTTAAAACAATTAAAATCTGCCTGGGTAAAGAAGGTGTCACTTTGAAGCACTTGTACTGTAGCTGAGCGGGATAGCTCTCAGAGGGCTGACAAACTTCCATAATGAAAAGTCCCATGAGTGAGGCACATGTGGCACAGTGGTAAAGTGCTCGCCCTACCCTACAAAGATTGCAAGTTTGCTTCCCTGGTGATGCTGTAGCCTCTCTCAGCTGAAAGTTTGGAGAGAGCTGATAACTTTCCTGAAGTTATTAATTAACAATAATAACAAAAAATATGCAGTTTGTTGTGAGTTTATAATAAGTTTTACAAGTTGCATCAAACTACATATTTAGATGCGGTCTTATTACTGTATTACCATTTGCTACCTTCTTGTGCTGTTCTATGCAAACAATCTCAACAACCAAAGAGGTATTAACATTTTCATTGCATGTCTCATTTCCATAACTCCCATAATACTAGCGCCATCTAAACTGATAAGAATGTTGTTGCGTGTGTGTATGTGTGAGTAAAATTGTCTCTAGAGACAGAAAATTATGACGAGTGGTTATGTCAAACCAAAACTTGCAATAAAATTTCTGGTGAATGAAGGCATAAAAGCGATTGACATTTACAGGAGACTTCAAGCACTGTACAGTAATGAGATTCTTAGCAGCAGTAAAAAAATTTGAATGGGGCAAACATTTTAAAGAAGGCCATACATCTGTGAAAGATGATACTAGGCAAGGTAGCCCGGAGCCCCTACAGTTGTTCCCATTAACATTCAGCGAGTGAAACAACCGATCCTTTAAAAACAATAAATAGTTTGTCATCAACTTACAGAAGAGAGACATCTGTCTGTGAGAACTGTGCTGTACACACAATCATTCACAATCATTCAAGCAGTTATTTCCACACCCCATATAGGCTTGACCTTGCTTCAGGCCATTTCCACATGACATTAAAGGAGTTCCTGGGATGCCAACATTTTAGATATGAGGTAGGCAGTCTGATCATGGCTCCGATGTATTGAGAAAACCTTCCCCCTTGATGGTATCCAAGCACTAGTGAAAAACTGAAATGAATACAATAGTGTAGCAGGGGATTATATAAAGAAATAAAGGAATTTTTACTCCCATAACTGTATTCCGTTATTCTGCACAATCAAACGTGTTAGAAGAGTGTTTCTTTCTTTTCATCACTGTTTGTGGCACAAGCTCATTATATTACATAATCCTGTTTGTTCCTAAAAGACAGGAACTGTACATTGCCTAGTTTTTGAAACGCTTCGTTTATCTCTTGATCATTAAAAAAACATTATTTATGAAAAAGATCAGGAGGAGGAAGCAAACTGAACACTATTCGAGCCGAGGTGACATGTCTTTTGTCTTTGAGCATGTAAATGCTTCATCTGTACCTCCCTCGCACTCTCGAAGAAAAAAACGTTTAGCAATTATCTTTATTATTTATGCATTTTTCTCATACACAATGTCTAAGATCCACAGACACACAGACACGAGGTGAGAAGTTACAGAAAAATGGTGGTTTTATTTGGAAAATAGGGCAAGGAGGTGATTTTTAGGAAGAAAGAAAGGATAAAGAGGGAGAAAAGGGGTGAGATTTGGATCAGTGGCAGCGGAAGAGTGGCGAATTGGACAGCAGCTCTCACAGGCTTCCTCCATTGATGTGGCCGTAGGTGGGAGTCAAACACATCCAAGGCCACCTTAGCGGAGATCCCGACGTGTAAGTCGTGAGGGCTGGCTTCCAGCAAAAGTCCCGGAGCAGCTTGTGCAGTTCTTCAGTGGTTGTCCCTTGGCAGGTGGTTAAACAGCAGCATGGCATGGTCCCTTAAATGTTTCACACTCTTTGCTAACCACATGCTTTCCGCTAACCCCAAATCCCGAGATAAGGTCTACACCTCACTTTTAAAGAGCAGAGCAAGCCTGAGGTTCTCAAGTGATCATTTCCTGACAGCTATGCCAGATTGAGCAGCCCCATCCCTTTACATACCTGCATAGAGTGAAGTACAATGGTATTAGTAGTAGACTTATTATTATCATGGTATAAAATGGCAGTTGAATGGAAAATGGAGTATCCCCTGCTCCATGTCATGCTGTGCCCAAATCATACCATGCTCTGTTAGATGTATGCTCTGTTCTGTCTGAGATATGCGCTGCATTGCCTGAGCCTCAATCAGCACTGCACTGGGGATAAGGAGGTACCACTGTCTCCACAAGCTGCTTTCGTACTGTTACCCTGTCAGATTTTGAGGATGTTATGCCTGCAGCACACCCCAGTTTTAGGACTGTGATGCTGGTGCCCCCATCAGGTTTCAAGGATGTCTTATCTGCAAAGTGGACTTCAAAAGTGTCATACTGGTGCCCCTGCCAGGTTGCCAAGACCTGCTCATGCCTGGTTCTGACTCCATGTTCAATGCCCTGTTCCAGCCCTCAGTGCTGTTCTCTTTGTCCTGGGTTAGTGTATGGTAATGAAGGATGCTACATAGTACTTTGAGATGCTAGCACTATTGTTTTTGTTTTTGTTTATGCTATCTGCTAAAGCTAATTCCTGTTCACAGTCATAACCCATTACTGATACTGATTCTTTTTTATTACTTCTATGTTAATTAAAATAACTCATGACTGCTATTTCACCAAGCCTAATCACCCTTTCAAGTCTTAAGTTTTATGAGTCTTAAGTTTTAAGCATTGAGCCATGTTTCAAATGTAGGCTTTATATAATGTAAAAACAAAACTGAAGTATTTCAGTCTTTACCTTAATATGTTGCTTTTTGCAAAAAAAAAATATGGCACCAAGGTAAACCAACTTTGCCATTGTTTAGTACTTTTAGCCCTGTTAAAAACATTTATGTGTATGTTTTACTGTGTGTGTAAAACCCTCAATCTAGAAGGTGAATCATATACTTTGTATGCAGCAACCAAGCAGAAGAAATTTCCAGACCCTCACCGTGGTATCATTGAGCCCCAGAAAGTGTAAATATGATAAATTTAGGCTTGACTTCCTGCTAAATGCTAATAATACTCCTTTTTTAAGGGTGGGGGCTCCCACATTAATGCACCTACTATCAGTCAGTCAGGGAGGGCCAAAGGCTATCATCAGTTTCCTTCCATGTGACGCCAGCCGACCGCATCTTTTCGAACTTCTCACTCACACGCTTGTAACACACTTGGAGGACAGCGCTATCCACTCCTTCCACTTGCATGAGCTATCAGACTCCCATGATTGGCTGTTGAGCTGGGATTAATGTGACAGCATGATGTGCATCCCATCCTACTCAGCAAGGAGAGCTCGGCCACTCAGATCTCTCTAGATCTTCGGCTGTGAGAGGCTACAGCATTACCTGGGAATTGAACCAGAGATCTCCAGATTATAAGGAAAACACTTTGCCACTGCTTGTCTGCTTTACAACTTTAAAATAATATACAAGGACGAAAACAGATGGTCAAAGACAGTCAAGCATTCATTAAAACCCAAGGTCCCAAGTATGCAGCTCACGCACGGGCCTGTTTCTGGAGAATTTGAGCAAATCTCAGTATACCTATCTTTTTTTCTGAGACATATTATAGTGGAAGAAAGGACTAATTTACCTCTTTCCTCATACTTAATCTCACCGGATTAGCTAGTGCATGCTCAGACTGACAAAAGAGACAGGATATTTAATTCCTCCAACCAAAAGAGCATGGCCAATTCTCCTCTCTAGGACAATCTTCCAATGATTTAGTTGCACAATTTTGTGATAATCCAAGTATCAACATACTATAACAGAGGGACTGCATTAAAGAGTTCCATCAGTGTAATTCAACTCTGACGTGGCTTTTTGCTGCCTATGGAAAAGAGCAAATGAGATTACCACCACTAACACCACCACTACTATTACTAATACGACGACTACTACTACTATTACTACTAATAATAATAATTAATAATAATGATAATAATAATAATAAAAATTAAAAATAATAATAATTGATATTATGTGTTAGCATATTATTATTATTATTATTATTATTATTATTTATGACCACCTTTCAAAGCATTAAGCATAAAACATCATAAGATTAAACAAGAACAATACAAAAATGAAAGTTACATTTAAAATTGAATTGAATACTTTAGTCTTAGTTCTTTATTATGGAATTTGATGCTAGGTTTGGAGTCATTATTATGATTATCAAGAGAGAGGGAGTTCGAGAACCAATGGTATACAGTATGGTGTCATAAGTTGAATAGCAAAAGAGGATCTAAAAGTATATAAGAGGGTGAGCAGATATATGAAGGGATTCGGAGAGAAATGATGCATGAGGTTTTTTTTTGTTGTTTTTCCTCCAAATTCTCAAATTCATGAGTGAATGATGCCCTGCGATGGATTGGCACCCTGTCCAGGGTGTACCCTGCCTTGTGCCCGAAGCCTCCTGGGATAGGCTCCAGGCCCCCCGTGACCCTGATCACAGGATAAAGCGGTATAGAAGATGAATGAATGAATGAATGAATGAGTGAATGAATAAAAAAATAAATTAATAGCAAGCATATAGATAAACATCTCAGCCAGTAGGCACTGTTTTCCCAAAATTGCCAACATACTAATACAGAGTATGCTTTTATGCAAGTGTCACCTGTAGCACTTAAAAAAACCCAGAGCATTTTTGCCATTTTTTTTTGTCTCGTTGTTTATTAATGGTTTTCAAATTTGTTTTACAAATAAATAAATGAAAAGCCAACAGTTTGTGGCATTGCATTTGTGGCATTGGCATTGCATTTGTATTCAGCACCCCTGAGTCAATAATTTGTAGAAACACCTTTCATTACAATTACAGCTGCAAGTATTTTGGGGCATGCCTCTACCATCTAGATCACACATCTAGAGAGTAAGAGGTAACATTTTGCCCATTCTTCTTTGCCAAATAGCTCAAGCTCAGTCAGATAGAGTAGAATGCAATCCAAGACAGTGGCGCGGCAGTAGCATCCAGTGACAGCTCTGGATCCAAAATGGTGCTACTTTTGTTTATTTTGTGCTGTTGCCTGTTTTTACATAGTACGTGGACATTGGCGCAACCAGAGTTCGTACATACCACCCCCATACACTTTTGCAACTCAACAACTTAGTATACAAAACACAACCTCCAGCCCGTGGCATTCTTTAATGTCGGTGTCCCGGGGAGGGGACATCGAAAGTGGTGCATGAGGAAGCAGAAGCACGGCAATTGGGCAGAAGTCCTAGGCTAAAAACAAACCCTAACTGGCCGGCTTTCCCGTCCATCATTCAATCTAATGTCTGCTCTAATGACAATAAATTGGATCACATCCAACTCTAGCGGACTACATGGTGTGACTTTAGAGACTTCTGTGTCTTTGTTTTCACTGAGACATGGCTCAGAGTCAGGGTTCCAGGCACCGCCAATCAGCTAGATGACACAAAATGGTGTAAGACATGACTGTTAAATGTAGACCTTTTTTATTTACCGCGGGAATTCACCACCATTTTTATTATCGGAGTGTACATTCCACTTAGCACTAATGCTAAGGAAGCACTCTGTGAACTGTATGGCAAGATCAGTAAACCACAGAACACACCCCATATGGACTGCTTATTATTGCTGGAGATTTCAACCATGCAAATCTCAAGTCAGTGCTCCCTAAATTCCATCAATATATGAACTTTGCAACGAGAGGGGAAAACACCTTGGATCTTGTTTGCACAAACAGTGCAGAGCTCCGCCCTCACCTTGCCTACTCAAACTACATCTCTGTTATGCTAATTCCATCATACAGACCACTCATCAAGCTTTTAAAACCGGTTCTGAAGGAGGTGAAAACCTGGCCAACAGGAGCGATCTCTGGCAGTGACACACTGTGCATGGAGCAGGGCATACAGTACAAGCCATCACCAACCACAGCACATCATCATCATTAATATCCCTCACAAACTGCTCAGAGAATGTGCTAAACAGCTGGCATCTCTTTGAGTAGCGCCATTGTTCCCACATGCTTCATGATGCACCATTTTCCCTGTGCTAGTCTTCTGTGTCTTGTCTCAATGACTACCGTCCTGTTCCATGCACACTTATCATGAAGTGCTTTGAAGAGCTTGTCATGTGCCACATCAAGACCCTGCTGCCCCCTCACTGGACCCATTGCGGTTTGCATATCGTTACTAGTCCACGGATGATACTATCTCCACCACCCTACATCTGGCCTCTTACACACCTGGACAACAAGTACAGTACACTTATGTCCGAATGCTGTTAATAAATTTCAACTCAGCATTCTGAGCCTGTTGGTCCTGAACACCTCCCTTTGTAACTGGATCCTAGACTTTTTGACCAGAAGACCTCAGTCAGTGCAAAGTGGGAACAGCATGACTGTGTAGCAACACACAGCTGCAACCAAATGTGCTTAAGTACATTTTTCACATATCTGGACTTAGAGTTGCACAGCTGCATCAGTGGATCACATGGCAATGTCATGAATGACCACATCTAGAAATCTCAAAGTCTAATTACTCTACCAGAACTTGCTACATCATTTGCAATGAGTTACACAGAGTTAACTCATGATATTTTGTTAACCATGATAGTTTGCCACTAATAGAGACAGTAGGCATCTAGAGGCAGTAGGCATCAAGTCAGGCAAACAAGAGGTATACATATTTTTTAGATGTACAGTACCTGACTGGTGATTGCGTTTGGCTGGCAAGATTTACCCCTTTGTAAAAACCTTAATGTCAGATATATTGATCCCTACAAGTCCTCAGTCAGTTAATAATCACATATAAACTTGACCTTCCATGCCATCGCAGATTACGACAATCATTTCATGTTTCAAGCTTGTCAGCTTCAGACCACTAGCATAGGAATGATAGGTTGTATTAAACTACATTTCTATCTTGCTATCCCTTAGGTGGTGCAACTAGCATTTATTTTTCTGGTAACTGTGAAAAGAACTTGATCATACACATAAGCATAATTGAATCTGTAAAGAGTATATTTTTATATATATATACATTCACAAAGTCATTGTGCTTTTGTAAAATAAAGAAAATAAACAGGGTGCGCTTTTATCCATCAGTCTTTACAAATATCTTCATAAAATGAATGGCTTTAAGGCACCTGAGGGAGGATGCATGGTGAAAGTGATCGGATCTCAGGAGCGCCAATCTCAAAACTTTTTAATACCCCCTTGTACAAGGAACATGCCCCTGGACAACACCATGAAAAACATCAAGTTTCTACATTCCAGATTTATTGACTTTCCAACACATTTGGAAAATGGCATGTTATACAGGCGAGGAAGCTCTTCAGATGGTTCTGGACAGTGAGGAAGAATTTACCTTTTCCTTAGAAAAAAATTCAGACTCCAACAGTGAATGGTTGAATTTTGAAGAATGGATTACTCCAGTGGTGATATCCAGCAAGTTGTTATGATGGGAGAATTACGAAATTATTAAGTCTTATTAGGGCCCAAGCATTAAGACAACATGACTATTATGTCAATGTCATGACTCTGATACTGCTGTTTTAATAATAAGAAGGCCCTGTTGTTTTTCTAATAATCCTTTAATTTTCTCTTTTTTTAATCATCCAAGTGCTTTTGGATTCAACACAAAGTCAGATATTTTGGGTGATTTGAAAAATGCACATAATGGACACACGTATACACACACACACACACACACACACACCACACACACACACACACACATATTACATACACACACATATTACATACACACACTTCACATCCAACACAGATTACACACACACACACACACACACACACACACACACATACTTCAAGTTACAGTTTTACAGTAAAAGCTTAACTTTTAACAAATTATGTGGACATAACAAGAACCAGTCATTAGTGGGGACCAAATTTGCATACACAGAAAATTAACTGGTTTTCATAATGTTGTGGGAACATCGCTAGTGACCTAATTTGCATACACACATTTAGATGATGTTAATGATGATGTGGGGACATCACTAAATAGCTAACTTGCACACACTTACAAGGTATATTACATGAGATCAAGGGGACATGGGTTTAACAAACATCAAATTGTGCACTTGACTTTTGTAATTTATGCAAAATTACCAACTAACCATGTCAAACATTTAAAAAACTGTGTAAAGCACATGGGGATTAAGCTCCTAATGACTAAAAAAGTGTTTCTTAATTCTGGTTATACATAGGACTGACAGCCAAACTGTCATTCATATATTATTTTCAAAGAATGCAATCAAAACCCCGTAAGTAAACTGAAATGCCTTTGTCCATCATTTTGTTGCAGCTTTTTATTTATTTTAGAATACCCATTTAATAAACCCAAGAACTTTAAATAGAAAAGAAAAGAGTAAAAACTGTATAAACCATTGATATTCTTTCTAGTTAAAAATACACAGCAGGCGGTACAGCAGGGTGTCTAAGATGACTGCATGTAAACTAGCCAATGTTAAGATAATTATAAGATTAATAAAATTTAAGGCAAAATTGCAACAACACAGGAGCTTAGTAAACAAAGCCTGAACAAGGCCACCTCAAAAATATCAAGAAGATATATTTCTAGGAAAGAAATAATCCTTTCTCGAAAGCAACGATTCGATTGTAGATATAGAATTTTATACTTCCCTGAAATACAACATGATATAATGAAGGTCTTCATGTGTCTGTCCATCGCATGGACCTTATCCAAGTCCCAAGACTTCCTCCTTTTTCGAGGCAGATCTTTTGCCTCAATGTAAGAATAAACATTAATTTACCAATCTTCGAAACATTTGCATTCAGCAGTTTAGACAATAACAGCAGTAGAAATAGACCTAGAAATATTCAAGAAACATAAATAATTACAAGGACAACATACGTTAATATCCGCAGAACAAGTATAATAACGTATGAATGACGATGTTATCTTTAGTTAGTTTTATTGTATAAAAACTATTAACACACGACTATTAATACAAAGACAATTTAAAAACATTTATTGCATGCTAAAGAGGACTATGCAACACAAAATAAATATGCCGTTCCTTATATGGAGGAGCATTCATTGGAGAAATTAATTTATTATTTCAGAATCCTTTTAGAAACGTTTAAAAAGGTTCAGGTTTAAGTCACTTCTGGGGACACTATTCTACATTAACATGTCTACTCAACGATCATAAGACTCCCTCACACACACACACAAACTCCTAGCCATACCTGCTTCATGGCGACTCCATATAAAAAATATAAACAGACCAGATGGAAACACAAAGGAGAGTCTGTTGGCACTTCAAATGTCACTTAGGTAATAACATTTCTTGTCTACATTTGTTTTCATGTACACTGGAGGTGTCTTGACATTATAGAGGGTGTTCATGACCCAGTAAGCAGGTGATTAAGGGGATGAAACATAGACAAAGCTCTAACAAACAATACTATCTGGATGGTGGAGATTTACCAGTTCAGTTACTGATGATTTTGTAGCACTGCAAGATGTCTAGGTGTTGGTGGTTGTTGCTACAGTATGTCTCCTGGAAGTCGTGGTTATTTGTGTCCTCGTCTGTAATCTGTAAATGTATTGGACAATTTAAAAACATTTAGTGCATGCTAAAGAGGAATATGCAACACAAAACAAATATACCATTCCTTATAAGAAGAAACATTCATTGGATAAATAAATTTACCATTTTAAACTCTTTTCAGAAACGTTTAACATGGTTAAGGTTTAAGTAACTTCTGGGGACACTGTTCTACATTAACAGGTCTATTCAACCATCATAAGACTCCCTCACATACACACAAACACCTAGGCAAACCTGCTTTATGGGGACGCCATATAAAAAGTATAAACAGACCAGATGGAAACACAAAGAAGAGTCTATTGGCACTTCAAATGTTACTTAAGTAATAACATTACTCTTCTACATTTGTTCTCATGTACACTGGTGTTCACAAGATGTTTAGATGTTGGTGGTTGGTGCTGTCCCTTTACTCTGTAAAGTACAGTGCATCCGGAAAGTATTCACAGCGCATCACTTTTTCCATATTTTGTTATGTCACAGACTTATTCTAAAATTGATTAAATTCATTTTTTTTCCTCAGAAAAATTGGGCTCAGGCTCATCCTGTTTCCCCTTGAGATGTTTCTGCAGCTTTCTTGGAGTCCACTTGTGGTAAATTCAGTTAATGGGACGTGATT
Organism: Platyallabes tihoni; assembly: GCA_030068045.1. Lineage (NCBI taxonomy): Eukaryota > Metazoa > Chordata > Actinopteri > Siluriformes > Clariidae > Platyallabes > Platyallabes tihoni. The sequence continues at coordinate 18,982,934 of JAQQZS010000010.1, forward strand.
TGGAAAGGGACACACCTGTCTATATAAGGTCCCACAGTTGACAGTTCATGTCAGAGCACAAACCAAGCATGAAGTCTAAGGAATTGTCTGTAGACCTCCGAGACAGGATTGTCTTGAGGCACAAATCTGGGGAAGGTTACAGAAAAAATTCTGCTGCTTTGAAGGTCCTAATGAGCAGTGGCCTCCATCGGGGGAGAAGGGCCTTAGTCAGGGAGGTGACCAAGAACCCAATGGTCACTCTCTCAGACCTCCAGAGGTCCTCTGTGGAGAGAGGAGAACCTTCCAGAAGGAGAACCATCTCTGCATCAATCCACCAATCAGGCCCATATGGTAGAGAGGCCAGATGGAAGATACTCCTTAGTAAAAGGCACATGGCAGCCCGCCTGGAGTTTGCCAAAAGGCACCTCTGGTCTGATGAGACAAAGATTGAACACTTTGGTGTAAATGCCAGGCGTCACGTTTGAAGGAAACCAGGCACCGCTAATCACCAGGCCAATACCGGAACTGGGAGACTAGTCACGATAAAGGGAAAGATGACTGCAGCAATGTACAGAGACATCCTGGATGAAAACCTGCTCCAGAGCGCTCTTGACCTCA
>JAQQZS010000010.1:19265360-19276764 GCA_030068045.1 Platyallabes tihoni
ACATTGTTTAAACCCTTTACAATGAAGATCTGTAAGGTTATTTGGATTTTTACAACATTATTGTTGAAATACACAGTTTGCTGAGTATATATCTTTTGTTTTATTTGACACAGTGAGTCATCTGCCTTCATCTAACCCTATTTTCTGCATCCTCTTCTCTCACACCATCTAACTTCATGTCCTCTTTCACTGCATCCATAAATCTCCTCTTTAATGTTCCTCTAGACCTCTTGCCTGGTAGTTCCAACCTCAGGATGATTATATCTCTCCTCTGAACATGTCCAAACCACCTCAATCTGGCCTCTCTGACTTTATCCCCAAAGCTGTCCTGGGCTGTCCTTCTGATGAACTCATTCTTGATCATATCCATCCTTGTCATTCCCAAAGAAAACCCCAACATCTTCAGCTCTGCTACCACCAGCTCTGTCTTTTCTTTAGTCTGCCTGTCTTGAAGCCATAGATCATGCACTTGCCTGCACTTGCCTGTTCACCTCCTTGTTCACACTCTTTGTTTTTCAGAACAGTTGACCCTAAGTAATTAAAGTCCCGCACCTTCTTTGCTTCTGCTCTTTGCTTGAACTCATCTATCACACCTACAGCACATCTCATCACTGTCTTACAGCTCTCATACCACCATGTCCTGCACCACTTTAACATACTTCTCACTCCAGACATCCTTATACAATACCACAGCTCCACTCTCGGCACCCTGTTTTAAGCTTTCTCTAAATCGACAAAGACACAATCCAACTCTCTATTTCTGTACTTTTCTATCAGCATCCTCAAAGCAAATACTGCATCTTTTGCACTCTTTTTATGCATGAAGCCATATTGCTGCTCACAAATGCTCACCTCTACCCTTAACCTTGCTTCCACTACTCTTTTTTACAGCTTCATCGTATGGCTCATCAGCGTTATTCCTCTGTATTTGCCACAGCTCTGCATATCTCTTTTGTTTTTTAAAATCTAATACACTGCTCCTCCATTCTTCTGAGATCCTTTCACTCTCCAAGATCTTGTTAAACAGAATAGTCAGAAACTCCCCTTCCACATCTTCTAAGCACTTTTCTACCTCTACAAGTATTTCATCAGGACCAACTGCCTTTCCAATCTTCATCCTCTTCAACACCTTCATCTGACTCTTACTAAGTTTGCTACTACCTGCTCAACAACAGTCACTTTTTCTACTCTTCATTCCATTTTATTTTCATTCTTTAAGGTCTCCTTCCTTCTTCCCATTACTCTCCTGGCACCTGGCAGTACATTTCCATCCCTATCTTTAATCACTCTTACCTGCTGCACATTCCACTTCCCATCTCTCTCTCTCTCCTTACTGTCCAACCTAGCATACATGTTCTCATATGCTCTTTGTTTGGCCTTTGCCTCTACCTTCAATTTACGCTGCATCTCCCTGTACTCCTGTCTACTCTCTTCAGTTCTCTCAGTGTCCCACTTCTTTTTAGCTAGCCTCTTTCTCTGTATACACTCCTGGACTTCCTTGTTCCACCACCAAGTCTTCTTGTCCACTTTCAATTCAATTTTGTTTGTATAGCACTTTTAAAAGGGGATGTAGTGGTTAGCACTGTCACCAGGCACCTCCAGGGTCTGGGTTCAATTCCTAGCCAGGCTTGATTCCTGTCTCTTTGTGCATGTTCTCCCTGTGCTTGGTGGCTTGAGGGGTACTCCTGCAGTCCAAAGACCTGCAGATAAGGCTAATTGGCATTTCCAAGTTTCCCATAGTGTGTGAATAAGTGTGTGAGTATGTGTGCCCTGCAATAGATTGGCACCTTGTTCAGGGTGTACCCCGCCTTGTGCCATAAGTCTCCCAGAATAAGGTCCAGGTCCCCCGCAACCCTGAATACAGGATAAAGCAGTATAGACGATGAGTGAGTGAGTGAGAGTGCTTTTAAGAATTGTCATTGTCGCAAAACAGCTTTGCAGAATTAAAAGAAAATTAAGATTTTGAAAAATGTGTATGAATCAAAATGATTAGATAGTCCCTGATGAGAAAGCCAAGGGCGGCAGTCTCAAGTCCTCAGAGAACAGCTGTCTGCATCTGCTGAGGCAGGACTGTCTTCATGGTAAGGGACCAAAGGCCAGCCTGCCCAGTCCAATTCCACAGAAAAATCAATACAGCACAAATTGCCAAAAAAGCCAATGTTGGGTACCAGAACACCCAGTGCACCACAGCCCACCAAGCAAAAGGCACAGCACTCAAAGAGCCCAAGGCCACAGACGCAGCATGGGCTACAACTCCTAGGATTCCTATCTGATCGAACATCAAAACTATGCAGCAGAAAAACAAGTCCAATCCCCACAAACCCCTATTCTTGCTGGCAACATCCTGGTGTTAGTCACCATAAGCACATTCATAAAAGACATGGCTCTAAATATGTGTATCTTATGTTATATTTCTGTAAGGGGATGCTGAGGTGAGGAGCCTATGGCGGCGGTCCATGACGGAATCATGACAATTACTGAATTACTGTCTTCTTCATTCCTCCCACAAAGAACTTCAAGGCAGGGGTGGCATAGGGACCCTTTTCACATGCCATTAGATTAAAGGAGATACAAAGTGTCATTATAGAAGACAACAATGTCCACTCTGTTAGCATCTCAGCTATGGTCTGAGTGCTGAAAATAAACTTAACGTAAGGATAATGTAACAATGCGGGTCTCACGAGGGTCAGAAGTGTGCATAAATACTCTGGAATTTAGTATTTGGTATTTAGTGGGTATTTTATTTAGGTCCAAAGCATGATAGATCCACCCCCATGCTTAATAGTTGGCAAGGTATTCTTTTCATAAAATGGTGCTCCCTTTTTTCTCCAAACATGTCTTTGCTGTTTGTGGCCAAATAATTCTATTTTAACTTCATCAGTCCACAGCACTTGTTTTCAAAACTCACCAGGCTTTTGTAGATGTTCTGTTGCATACTTCTGATGTTGGATTTTATGAGGGGGAAGCAGGTAAGGTTTTCTACTGCTGACTCTTCCATGAAGGTCTTGTCTGTGCTAGCGTTGTTGTGCAGTGGAATGGTGCACCACCACTCCTGAATCTAAATCTTCCAGCAGGTTTTTTGCAGTCAAATGGGGTTTTGATTTGTCTTTCTGACCAGCATACGAGCAGTTCTCTCCGAGAGTGTTCTTGGTCTCCCAGATCTCATCTTGGCCTCCACAGTTCCCCTGAACTGCTATCTCTTAATTACATTTCTCAATGTTGAAACTGCAAGCTGACACCGCTTTGCTATTTTCTTGGGTCTTACACAGCTGCTTAGAGGAACCCATGGCTGTTGAGTGTCCGCAAGTGTGTGCACAAGGTTTGAAGAATCAAAATATTTGTAAAGCTTTAAAATTGGCATTTACTAATGACAGCTGTTGCCATGCATCAGATCTAATGAGCTGATTAAGGTCTGAACCTTGTAAAAAGAATCTGAGACTCTGGAACTCTTAGAGTGCCTAAACTATTGCACAGTGCCATAATAATGTTTTTATTTTTTATTTTTGTTCAATTTATGGCATAAGAAGTAACTATGCATTAATGTTTGCTGAAAATGTTTTGAATTTTTTCCATTTCCTAGAGAGACTGTGTTAACATCTTTTCAAATAAAAAATCAAAATCTGTTAATCTGGCCTCCGAGTGGCGCAGTGGTAAAGTGCTCACCGTATCATCCGGGGATCGCTGGTTCGAACCCTGGGTGATGCTGTTACCTCTCACAGACGGAGGCCTAGAGAGAGCTGATTGGCCGAGCTCTCTCAGGGGGGAGGGATGAGAGGTACTCGCGCTCCGACATTAATCACGGCTCTACAGCCAATCAGGGGCATCTGTGAGCTAGCGCACGTGGAAGGAGCGGCTAGTGCTTTCCTCCGAGTGTGTTACTCCGCCCCTAACACTGCGTGAGCGAGCAGTTCGAAAAGATGCGGTCGGCTGGCGTCACGCGGTTCGGAGGAAACACGTGATAGTCTTCGGCCCTCCCGGCTGAATGGTAGTAGTAGCCTTAATGTGGGAGCCCCCTAGTGACGGGGAGGAATTGGCCACAACTAAATTACGGAGAAAATCGTGAAAAATAAATAGATAAATCTGTTAATCTATGGGGTGCCTAAACTTTTGCACAAGACAGTGTGTGTGTGTATATATATATATATATATATATATATATATATAGTCAGGCGTGATTTAAATGTCATCAGCCAGAGAGCTACATACAACACACAGTTGCACATCTCATTTCTTTCTTACCTTTCATATGGATCTCATTTCTAAAGATGACAGGGGTCTAATTTATCAAATTATGTAGTAAAATATGTAGTAACCACTCAAACATTATCAGACAATGTTTTGCAAGCTACTCTGCATTACTGGGCTGCAATTAGTAAGACATAGGTGAGAATCTATGACCTGACAGAGAAAAATGTCAGTAAAAATGAATAGCGTAAAAAGATAGCACAGTAAATCCTCATATGTCACTGCTTGTACAGTTCTGCCTAGTGGCTATTCCCTTTGTTTCACATATTTTTTACTTTTGTTCTATTCAGTGCTGTAAAATATCCTGTCTATGTAAATGTGAATCCCTGTCTAATTTCTTGTGCTCAACCTCCCACACTCAGCATCATTGTACTGGTAAAATTTACACCAATCAGCCATAACAATACAACAACTGACAGTTCACCAGAATAACATTCGTTATCTCATTATAATGACAACTAGAAGTGAGTGGCATATATTAGACTGAAAGTGAAAATTTTGTCCATGACGATTATGTGTTAAAAGCAGAAATAAATGGACAAGTGTAAGGATTTGAGTGACATGGACATGGATCAAATTGTGATATCTAAAAGATTGGTTCTAAGCAACTCCAAAACTGCAACTCTTGTGGGGTATCCCTTGTCTCTGGAGTAGTCAGAACCTACCAAAAGATTCCCAAGGAAGAAAAACTGGTGAACTTGTGACAGGGTCATGGGTGGCCAAGAATCACTGACAATCGTGGGGTGTCAAGCCTGGCCTGTGTAGTCTGGTCTAATAGAAGAGCTACTATAGCTCAAATTGCTGAAAATTGAATGCTGGTTCTGATAGTCAGAACAAAACTTGCATCACAGTTTGTTGTGTATGGGGCTAAATACTGTACTGCATTTGCAGACCCAACAAGATGCCCATGCTCACCCATGTCTACCACTGAAAGCACCTAATGGGCATGTAAGCATCAGAACTGGACCACTGAAATTGGCCTAGTCTAATGGATATGTTTTTTTTTTTTTTTTTACATAATGTGGATGGCCAGGGTGGCATGGTAGTGCAGTGGTTAGCACTGTTGTTTTGCACCTCCTTCCAGACCAGGCTCGATTCATGTCTCTGTGTGCATGGAGTTTGCATGTTCTCTCCATGCTTGGTGGGTTTCCTCCGAGTACTCTGGTTTTCTCCCACAGTCCAAAGACCCCACCACATGCCCTAACTATCCTGGGATAGGCTCCAGGCTCCCCGCAACCCTGAATACAGGATAAAGCAGTATAGAAGATGAGTGAGTGAGTGAGTGGATGGCCGGGTGCATGTGCATTGCTTATTCAATGTTTAGATTATCATTATTGCAATGCAGTTTTACAGAATCAAAATAAAATTTATGAAAATGTATATGAAACGAGTGGGAAAATACAGCTCTGTAAAAATAAAAAAATTAAAAAACCACTGAATTTTACTCCAGAAAACTTAAGGAATGTCATCAAGAACGAGATGGATGGTCACAAATCATTAAGCAAAACTGAGCTGGTATAACAAAATGTGAAAAACTTGTGGAGAGCATGCCAAAACATAAGAAAACTGTAATTGCAATAGGAGGAAACCTTGAGAGGAACCAGGCAGGGAACCCATCCTCATTTGGGTGATAACAGATAGCAGGATTGTAGTGCAGACATACTTTGTGTTAGGCAGATAGAAAACTGTAGGAAATTACAGTCCTGTAATGCTGTTAAGCGACTGCTGTCACAAGTCCTCAGAGGGCAGCTGCCTGCATCAGCTGAGTCCAGCACCGTTTTCATGGTAAAGTGGAACTGTCACCAGTCACAACTGGCATCCCAAGCAGAACACAAGGGGAATCCATGTGACGAGATCTCCAACCAAAACTGTTACAATTGTTATAGTTAAAAATTATGAGTGAAATAATAATAATAATGCTAATAAACTTCTTAACATTTGTTAATAATAATGTTAATAATGTTTTATGGCTCTGAACCATTTTAAAACAATCAACACAGCACTGTATTTAGAATTCACTAACTCCATTAATAGCTTCTTTAGCATCGCTTAATAAAAGCTTCCATTCATTTACTATGTTTTGCAATTTTCTTTTTGAGCTATTTACTAAAGACATGCTGACTCATTCAATCTAACAAGAAGGATTATTTTTATTTTTCAATTCACCAAGATCACGAAGTGAAAAAGAAGTACAATTTCTGGAGACCTGCTGATTTCACCCACCCACCCCCAATAAATAAATAAATAAATAAATAAAGTTTTTTTTAAAAAATCATTCATGCGTTAAGCATTTTTTAACTTTTGTTCCATGCAGGAGACATTTGTGCTTTTTATTCTATTGTAAAAATGTATTTTGAAAGAAAAGCACAGCATAGTCTACAGTTTTTTTTTTTTATTCCTGTGAGAGCTTTGAAATATAACAGTGCAAAAAACAACCCATCAGAAAGACACTAAAGCTATAAAGTAAGAGTTAAAAAAAAAATTTATGCCTTTTTACGGTATGTTAGTTAAAGAATATCAGTGCTGTAAAACCAGGACTGTGTTGTCTATGCATGAACAGAACTAAGGAATGTTAAAAAAGTTTTTATAAATAGTAACAAACAGAAAATTGCCTTGCTGGAATATGTTGAATGTTCAGGTCTAATATGCTTTATTGTATAGTACTGCACATTAAAAATCCTGAGTCAGGAATCAGACAGTTCACCCAAGGCAAGATCAAATCCCTGAGATCATGAAATATTTATAACGCACACACACTCACAGGTCCAAGCAGTATCCATGATTTGTATTCAGTTCACTTCCTCTGCTCTTTACTGCAGTGAATGTTAAGTAAGGAATAAAAGACATGGAGATGTGCTTTTAGAGTAAAATCATCAGTGTGACGTGATGTTACTATTACCTGTTTCCAATAAGAGCATGTCCCTAAAAATATTTTATCAGCTGTTTATTTATTTCAGAAACAGTGTGCTCCTGAATACCAGGAAAGCAGTGGCTATTAACATGGAATGTTTTTTTTTTATTATTTTTTTTACATGGTCTCTGGATAGCACTTTCATTAATGACGGCGTGGAGTCTATGTGTACGTGGGTGTTTATAGAATAAAAATACAATGACTGTTTATACTTTATTTGAGTTCCATGCGAGACATGGAAGACATATTTTTTCTACATTCATGACCACATTAGTGTAAAATTAATGCAGTAGCCTTGGTGTGCATTGCCTTGCAGCCAAAAGTGCTGTGAGGTACTAATCCAGTCAGTCTCCAGCCTGGTACACGGAGGCTTGACTAATATACTAATGAGCCTCACGTATCCCAGTCGTGCTCCCAGAATTTTAATATAACACTCCAAACCTTGTATGGTATAAAGTATAAATTTAGTACCTGTTTTATATAATTATAAGTAAATACACGGAATGTGGCAACATCAGTCACATTGGCAAGATTAAGAAGTTAGAAAAAAAAGTCAAAAAGTTAAAAGGTAACACATAATTTCCAAGAATCTGCTTTAGCCAAGGAACAAATAATTAAACAAAACTGTTTATCTAACCAACACATGACTCTATAAGAAAAAAAAAAAAACATAAGAGACTAATTGTGCTGCTGCAGTCTCTTATTTTTTTTCCAGAGCTGTATGCATGAATTAAAATGATCAGATTGTGCCTGCGGTGATGGAGTAGTTAGCACTGTCGCCTTGCACCTCCAGGGTCCGGGTTCGATTCCCGGCCAGGCTCAATTCCCGTCTCTGTGTGCATGGAGTTTGCATGTTCTCCCCGTGCTTGGTGAGTTTCCTCCGGGTACTCCGGTTTCCTCCCACAGCCCAAAAATATGCAGGTTAGGCTAATTGGCATTCCCAAATTGCCTGTAGTGTGTGAATGAGTGTGTGAGTGTGTGTATTTCTGTGTGCCCTGCAGTGGATTGGCACCCTGGCACCAATGGATTGGTACCCAGGGTGTAACCTGCCTCGTGCCCTAAGCCTCCTCGGATAGGCTCCAGGGCCCCCGTGACATTGAATACAGGATTAAGCGGTATAGAAGATGAGTGAGTGGGTGAAAGAGATTGTGCTTGATGAGCAAGCCGACGGTGACTCACTGAGGTGGCAATAGGAAGAAACCTTGAGGGAAACCAGACTCAACATGGAACCAGTCCTCATTTAGGTGATACCGAAAATTGGAGGCTCAGATACAAAACTGTAGAAAATTCCAGACCTGAACTATTAAGCGACTGCACTCACAAGTCCTCAGAGGTCTTGTAGCAGTTAATTTCCAAGAATCTGATTTAGCCAAGCATCTTGCACCAGTTAACAGAAAATTAAAGGAATTAAGATGAAGAAACTACCTAGTGGAGAGGTAGTTGTGTTTATTTTCATGATGAAGTACAGTAGGTGGTTTTGAGTTTTATGTGTGTGGCTGTGCATTTGTGTTAAAATAATTGCATTGGAGCTCTGTTAGATATGCTCTTGTCTTAATACACTTAGATTTGGGTCTGAATGAAGAATTTGGGTTCTGACGTAATGCAGTAGTTGTTTTGAGGTGTTACAGTACTATAGTTTTGTTGGATCTGGTGATATAACAGTAGTTAAGTTGTGGTTCTGGTTATATTAAAGTTATTGGGTTTGGGTTCTCGTTAAATTATATCAGTTGGGTTAGCGTTGCCGTTATAGTGCAGAAGTTAAGTGTGGGTTCTAGTTGTATTACAGTAATTGCGTTTGGGTTCCGGTTATATTAAAGTAGTTGAGTTTGGGTTCTGGTTAATTTACAGTACTTGGGTTTGGGTTTTAGTTATATTACATCAGTTGCATCCTAGTTTCAGTTATAGTGCTGTAGGAATGAACAGTGTACCCCATAGGGGACCAGCAATCTGTCACCTTCCAGCGAATGGCGCCATCCTCACAACCTTATCTCTCTGTGACACAGAGCAGCAGGAAGCTTAACCTAGTCAAAATAAGGAAGTCCTAATGGCTAGGGTTAACCTCAACTGATAAACGGTTTAAATCAGCTATTGAATAAAGACCTCCTCGACTCACATCGCTGGCACTCGCTCTGACCCCAGAACATGGGCATTCTCCCACCTTTTCTTTTCATTGCTCAGTAACAAAGAGACCATACTTTCAAGGAAATTTCCAAAGACAATAATTTAAAGTGTATATATACTGTGTACATATATATATAGAACATTGGTGTGATTCGGACAATCACCCATGTGACGGACCAACTCTGCGTGGTCAAAACCTCAAGGTCCGAATAGTTTCGTTGCTCCTTCACCATCGCTTTTTTACCTGCTCTCACACACTGCACCATCAAGCGATAAAGTCATCCACTCTCCAAGAGCCTCAGCAAAAAAAAAAAAAGTGCCAGAACCTCCAGAAGTCCAAAAGAAACCCTCAGAAGACGTTCCAGAGCGCTGCCATTGGTAACAAAGCAACCAACGCAGCACCGAGGGCTTTCCCAAAAGACGTCATTCCAACGACAGATCGTCAACCAATGATCAATGTCAGGATTCCCTACCGCTGGAGATGAACCAGAGAAGAACTCTCACGTAACGCAAGTAAACAAACAAAGCTTCAAACCTTGCTAAAAATTGTTGAAGTTGAGCTAACAGTTTCATACTGTACTGAAAAGTGTTGCGTGATCTAAACTAAGCAGGAAAGATAAACCCAAGGCTCTGCTCTTGTGACTTTTATCAGATCTAGTGACCAGTACTAGAAATTTAGAACTTCCTCAGAACTCCATTAACTTTCACCCTCTGAACTGTTTCTGTGTCTGTATCTGTGTGTGTTCTAAGTAGCGTAATTTCATGTATCGTAGAGAGTTCAATGAATTCTTGTTTCTTTATAAAGAGCTATTGTCTTGGTTGTCTATTTTAAAGTTAAAACATTTGCCCAGATCTTTCATTACGTTGCTTATAATTGGTAAATACCAGATTGGTCACGAGATAAAACAGAGTTGGTAAGATACATTAAATCGTGCTAGACGCTGGATGGATAGATGATGAAGTGTATGCTATAAATTTCAATCGGTTTAATCAAATCAACCAAATCAAATCAAAACTTAAAGATTCAATTAATCCCTGACAAAGAGCTGAAATCCTACAGTTCAGTAGTTGAGTTTGGGTTCTGGCTATATTTTAGTACTTGAGTTTGGGTTCTGGTTATATTTCTCAAGTTAAGTTTGGATCTATGTGTATATTACAGTAGTTGTGTTTTAGTTGAGTTTACATGATACTGTAAACAATGTATCTATCTGCCATATGGCCTATTTCAACTGATTCCAAAGTGTTTTATGTTTTTTTTTTTTTTTTTTACTACATTGCAACATTTTTAGTTCACTGTGGGACAAACAGGAGCAGATATGATTCTTCATTAAAAGGTTTAAACCAATTGTTGGGGTTTGGATTTTTCAATATTAAAAGATGAGTACACAGTAAAGCTGTTGTTTTGTATAGTCCCATGGCAGATACACACCCAACACATAAGAGCTCTCAAATGAAACTTGCAGTCTTCTTCAATAAGATTCCTCAGTCAACTAATGTATACAATAAATGTCTGTCTGTGTAACTGCAGTCTGTGTGTGTGTTTGTGTGTGTGTGTGTGTGTGTGTGTGTGTGTGTGTATGTGTGTGTGTGTGTGTGTGTGTGTGTGCGTGTGTTTGACTGTGTGTGTATGGAGAAGCAGCTCTTCATCCCCCAACCATCCTGAACTGTAATTGTGTTTCAGGAATCTCATTACATTTTGATTGTCCAAAATCACTTTGTTTCACCGTCAAGATGAAAAATGTTGTGTGTTAAAGGATTATGAGATTCTTCATAACTGAGACCGTTCACAGAATGAAAAAGACGCTAAAGGGGTTCAATGGGGGATCTGATATTTATTTTTATTGATGCCATCTTTTATGAATTCATGAGTTGTTATTGTTATTATTTTTTTTTTTTAGGGACAGGACCTCAGTCATACCTTATGCAATATGAATTGTCTATAGAGCGTTTGTGAAAATGTTTAAATAGCATCTTGTATTGGAACTTGAAAAATATAGCTTGGAGCATGACTGTGACATGGCCTATCCCCGGTGTGTTTGTTGTTAGTTTTTGAATTTAATCGTTTCTAAATTATTCTGTAACTGATGGGCAACTTAGCAGCAGGTTAAACCTGGGCTAAGGGAAGAA
>JAQQZS010000010.1:19359656-19379317 GCA_030068045.1 Platyallabes tihoni
GTCTCCTGGGATAGGCTCCAGGTCCCCCGCGACCCTGATCAAGGATGAAGCGGTATAGAAGATGAATGAATGAATGATAAATATAAACCAGTCCATCCAATATTAACAAACAAAGATGGTGCAAAAAGTGGAATAAGAGAGCAGGTGTGGAGCTTAACAAACCACCACTGCCCTCGGCAGCCATCTTGGAATTACCACTGCCGAAGAAGAAAGAACGAAAGCAAGATATTAAACATGGAAAATTAATAGAGTGAATGAAACAAAGGAAGAAAGAAAGAAAGAAAGAGAAGAAAAAGAAAGAAAAGAAGAAATAAAGAAAAAGAAGGAAAGAAAAGGAAGAAAGGAAGCTTAATGCAGAAATAGAGAATGAAAGTAAGATGGAATGAAGGAAAGAGAGAGTAAAGAAAGGAGATGAAAATAAAAACAAAATAAGAACAAAATATAAGCCGAAGAAAGAAGGAACATTAGAAACTAGAAGGAACAAAAGAAAAGAGTTCTGTGGCATTACTGTTTGCTCAGAGACTCTCTTGTCCAACTCTGTAGAGAAGTAGAGAAGAGCACCCCCTTGTGTTCAGGTTTTCCTCCAGGATGCCACACCAGGGTTCTTCTGCACCTGAGTGTCGAGTCCAGAGCAAAACTGCGTCTGGAGCTTTGTCTAGGACAGATCGATGGTTCGACAAGAATTCTGTGAAAGCAAAGATGCGATTGTGAGGAGGAGTGTGGAGTCAGAGTGAGAGCTCACTCTTACACGTCTTTCATCCAGCAGTCAGTAAACTAGGGCGTCTTTTAATCATCACCTCAGCCCTGATTTATGACCACTGTCAATCCTGGCTTATTCCTCATTATACAAAAACAACTATATGTCACAGATTAGCTCAGATAAAAGCTAGAAGTGCTGGAGTATGCTTCATGTGCCATGAATCACACATGGGAATCATGAAAATATAATACTTGTGAAGGTTATTTCAAAAGTTAAAAAACATTTTTTTTTTTTTTTATAACTAATAACAAATGTAATTTACAAACTGTAAATTTAGAAAGGTACACACTACAGTACACTGGGAACATGTGAAAGCAATAACACATTTTTCATTCATTCTTCATACACTGCCTGACCAAATAATAAGTCACCACCTGGATTTAACTAAGCAAATAGTTAAGTGGCTTCCACTGGATAATTACTGCAGTGATTAATCTGGTTTAGCTGCGATGTTATTTAACCCTGACTGAACCAGTGCAGAGCTTCTCATTTCTTAAACATTAATGCCAGATGGCATATCCTGTGGTTGTAGCAAAGAAGTTACTTTGTTTCAGAACTGTCAAAATATTGTCCTGCATCAAGCAAAGAAAACAACTAAGGAAATTACTGAAACTACTAAAATTGTGTTAAGAACTGTAAAACGCATTATTAAAACCTGGAAGGACAGTACAGTGGTAACCCATCAACTTTGAGAAAGAAATGTGATTCGAAAAAATATATATATTATTGTGATCAAAGATGACCTAAATGTTTGGTGAAATAAAAAAATAAAAAAAAACAACACTAGTAGAACACACAGCTATGTTTAATAGTGACTATGAAAGCATTTGCACACACACAATGTGAAAAGAACTCTAGGAATTGGGACGAAACATCTGTGTAGCCTTAAGAAAACCATTTATCAGTAAGGCTAGTCAGAAAAAAATGCTTTAATTTGCTAGGGAGCATAAAGAATGGACTGTGGAGCAGTGGGAAAAAGTCATGTGGTTCGATGAGTCCAGATTTACTATTTACCAGAGTAATGGGGCATGAGGGTAAGGAGAGAGGTGAATGAAGTGATGCACCCGTCATGCCTAGTGTTATATACAAGCCTTTGGAAACAGTGTCATAACCTGATGTTGCTTCTGTTGGTCAGGTCTAGGCTTTGCAACATTATGCACCCAAAGTTGATTTCAGGTCATCAAATCAGCTGATGTCCTGAATGTACTGAATGACCAGATTTTTCCATCAGTTTTTTTTTTCTCTCCTGATGGCATGCACATATTACAAGATGACACTGCCAGGATAATCACTTTAAAGTTGTGAAAGAGTGGTTCAGGAAGCATATCATTTTCACACATGAATAGGTCACCACAAAGTCAAGATCTTAACCCCATTGAGAATATTTGGGATGTGCTGGAGGAGATTTTGCACAGCGCTCCGACTCCCCCATCATCAATACAAGATCATGGAAAAAAAAAAATCACTGTGACTCTGAACTGAAAACATTCTGTTGACATGGTGAGGCTTTTGAACATAAGCTTATTAAAACATTGCTATGGCGAATGTGTGCCATAGCCAAAGCAGAAATTGGTCCAAGAAAATTAGTGTGTGATAATCTTTCAGTTTCTTCAAAAACAAAAGTTTAAACGTGTTTCAAATCATTCATTCATTCATTCATCTTCTATACCGCTTTATCCTCTATTCAGATAGTTGGTCAGGGTGCCAATCCATCGCAGGGCACACACACTACGGACAATTTGGGAACACCAATTAGCTTAACCTGCATATCTTTGGACTGTGGGAGGAAACCGGAGGAAACCCACCAAGCACGGGGAGAACATGCAAACTCCATGCACACAGAGACGGGAATCGAACCCAGACCCTGGAGGTGCAAGGCGACAGTGCTAACCACTACACCACCGTGCCGCCCGGTTTCAAATCAGTAAAATAAAATAAATAAATAAATAACTACCCCTGCCGTACCTTGTGTGACGTGTTGAGTTAAAGTTACAGCAGTTTGAGAAAACAAGTTAAACTGAAAACCAGAAAAAAGTTGAATATGTGTTCTGTGATTTTGTGTCCTGCAGCTAGGATGAAGCAAAGAACAGAGAGCCAAGGTTCTCGGTTCTCTGGAGAAGCTAACTGGGGATGGATGAGGAGCAAAGAGCTTTTTCAGATGGTGAAGGGTTGTGCTCTCTGAAATGTGCTTTCTCTCCCTGCCGCGGGGTTACTGTTACTGAGGAGAGCAGACCTGGGAAATAAAGCTCCATCTCCCTCCTGCTTCATTATTGATTTGGGTTTGAGACTCAGACTGAAGGGAGTCACTGACGTTTAGCCCACAGCTAACAGGCTAAGAGAGAGCATATAAGAGGTACCAGTTAAAGACACAGGACACAGGATTCAAAATATGGACACACACACACTGTACACACACACACACATTCAATAGAAAAAAATATATATTTCTTTCTTTTTTTTTTACTTGTCTGAAAGAAAGAAAAAACAAAAGAGAAAAAAGTTAATGAAGGGTAAATAAGGAAAGAATGTGGAAAGGAAGGAAGGAAAACAGAAGAACAGTAAAAGAAGGAAGGAGGGAGGGAGGGAAGGAAGGAAAATGGCAAAGAAGAAAGAAAGAAAGAAGGAAAGAAAGAAAGAGAAAGAAAGAAGGAATAATGAGGGAGAAATGAGGGAGTCGTGTTTGAACTGGTGTGGGGTTTATTGTCAGGAGTTGGGCTCGACCCCTTACTTTCACTGAAAGGAACTCTTAATGTTTCAGCATACCAAGTTCATGCTCCCAACTTTGTGGGAACAATTTGAATTATAGCGAGCCAGGCCTTCTCATACAACATCAGTGTTTGACTTGACAAATGTCCTTCTGGAAGAAAAAAAATATTCCCATAAAATTTCAAATATGGGTAAAAAATTTGTATAAATACACATCTAAAAAGCCTTGTGAAAAGCCTTTCCAGAAGAGTTGCAGCTGTTACAGCTGTAAAGGGTGGGCCAACATCATATTAAACCCTGTGGATTAGGAATCAGATGTTACTCCAGTTCATATGCATGTGAAGGCAGTGGAGTGAATACTTTTGGGAATATAGTGCATGTATACCCCATATGTGTCTATAAATAATTCCATAATGAAGTTTATGCCCCATCTGGGCGACTGATTGACAAATTCGGGAAAGGAAAAGCAGAATGAGGAAATTGGGTCTTTAGATGTTTGATATTCGTTTGGATTATTGTCTGTTCAGCTTCATGACCAACAGAATGATGATTTCAGAGTGAAGAGGGAAAGAATGCAGATATGAGAGAGGGGTGAAAGGGAGTGCTGTGATTATCATCACCTGTAACCTTGGTTTCTTCTCTCATAAAGAACCAACCTTGCAAGAACACTCATCATACTCCACATTCAGATGCAGCCTGGGCATAATGCTGACATGAAAAATGTGAAATATAATACATGTAAAAGGTCAGAAGTTCTGAATCAAGCTTAGGGGACAGAAGAGGAGAAATAAGCAAATGGGCATATAGTCAGGGGCAAAGAGTCAGGGGCAAATAGACTAATTAAATGCAAATATTCCATCGGAGCAAAAAGCAGTCATCAGTCCTGAAAAGGCTCCAGCAGCAACATCCTCACTGGAGACATCAAAGGCAATGAACTCATCTCACTTCACAAACAAGCGCTCAGCATTTCTTCTATATGACTCCTTTATTTACCCCAAAACCCCAAGGACATTACATATGTGAAAAGAAAAGCTGGCCTGCTGATGACCATGAAGTGCTGAGGGACAATCAGAAGTGTTTGCTCTCAACTAGAACTGAAAGAAAGAAAGAAAGAAAGAAAGAAAGAAAGAAAGGTATTTTTTTTAACAGGGGCGGCACGGTGGCTTAGTGATTAGAACTGTTACCTTGCATCTCCAGGGTCCATGTTCTATTCTTGGCCAGGTTCGATTCCTGTCTCTGTTTGCATGTCCTCCTTATGCTTGGTGGGTTTCCTCCAGGTACTCTAGTTTCCTCCCACAGTCCAAAGATGTACAGAATAGGCTAAGCAGCATTCCCAAATTGCCCATAGTATGTACAGTATGTGTGTTTGCCCTATGATGGATTGGCACTCTGTTCAGGGTGTACCCTGCTCTAAGTCTCCTGAAATAGGCTCCAGGCTCCCCGTGACCCTGTATACAGGATAAAGTGGTATAGACAGTGAGTGAGTGCAACAGCACCACCAACAGGAGAAATAAAAATGCACAGAGTAGTGTAAAGAAGTGACACTACAACTTATCTCATTCCAGTCCGGACTGTATATTTTTTATTTGCATCTATACATTAATGTAAGCAAACATCTAACCATTTGTGGCTTTTACTTTTAATATTCAGAATTAACTATATAAGAATTATTTCACTTTACCATGAAACAAACATTCATTCTATGGGAACTGATACTTTCATTCAACAATAAGATCATTTATTTAGGTCGTGATGCTCTGCACAAGAAGAATCCTTATTAGAATTTTGCAAATCTATTCTCTTACATGAAGAGGCTCAGAGTTTCAGACAGATATTATTCCTTCATAAGGTCTTTGCTGCCACTGATTAAGATTTTATCAGAGAATAATAGGCAATGCAAAGAAGAGTGGATGAAGTTCTGATTAGGTTCTGATTAAACACTCGTCTTTCATAAGAGCTCATATAAGTGGGCTTACACCGGACATTCAGAGAGAATTCAAATCATCTAGAGAAGTTTTTGACATCTTCACACTTGTCTTAAAATTGCAGTAGTAAGTACAGTATAAGTTTGTTTCTTAATGTAAAATGGGAATGTCAATGTGACCTACCTTGAGAAGCTTTTCTAGTCGGACTCAAGATCTGACAGCAGGGCGATTCCGATCTTTTAGTGACAGCTCACAGTTGTCATGAGCTTCTGCAAGGTGTAAAAAGTGTTGGTCCAGATCTGACAGGTGGAGTCTCCATATCATAACTTCCATCATCTTACAAGTTCTCATAGAACATGCGCAAGTTGTAAGTGTTGGTCTGAAAGTGGAATCCTAAGATCTTTCAACACATTATGGTTCTCATTAAACTTGGAGAGATGTGAAAGTGTAGGTCAGAAACTAACAAAGAGGTATCTCCAGATCTTTACATTACATTTCGTATATGGCCAAAACACAGTTTTGGTGCTGATTTAATTTTTTATGCTATACATATAATACAGAAAATGTGTGCACCAAAGAAGCTACGTCTGAAGTTCCTGCAACATGGAAGTGACCAATCTTGCTTCCCTAAAAATTTCAAGGTGGTGTTTTGGAGAGATGATTTTATATGAGCCCCAAAATGGCCATTTTCTGCGTTATATTGTCTTGCTTCAAACAATGATAATTTAATTTAATTATTCATATTTCCAGAGTATTGATATTAAAATGGTTGTAAACATCTATAAGCATGTGACCAGTAAAAAAAACTTTGCTTAAATTAAAGCATTCCAGGTTTAGTAAATGCTTAAACAGCAAAAAATCTGTGGTGTCAAATTCATGTTGCAATATCTTAACAAATTTGTATTTTGACATAATACACTTTTTCAGGTTTGTGTCAGGTTTCAGGTTTAATTGGAAGAATTAATAGATAATTATAGATTTGACAAAAAAAAAAAAAAAATGGGGCACTACATAGAAGCGCCTGAAATTGTATTTAGAATGTGTTTCTTTTTACCTGATGAAAATATATGTGTATGCATATTGACAAAAAACGAAGCATGGATCAGGAGATAAGAAACATTAAGTATTATGAAAAATGGTCTTATACGATCCTTTCTGAAAATTGACTTCTTAAGAAAGGTCCAGATCTCAAGAAGAACACCTTGTGGTTCTCATAGAACTTGGCAAAGTGTGAAAGTGTCAGTCAGGATCAAGCATGGGGGATCTCCTGCTCTTCCATCACCGTCTCACAGATCTCAAAGAAAGTGAGAATGTGTTGGTCAAGATCTTTGGGTGTTAATTAAAGATCTTTCTCAGCATATGTTTAAATCTAAATTGGTAGTATGACCCAGGAGCAACATCATTATTTTCTGAATACTGAATGTGCATCATTAGCTATGCACAGTGTGAAATTGTGCATGACCTGGTTTAGCAACACCTGGCATGGGCTCCTGAGCTAAAGATGGTGGTGGGGGGGGGGGGGTGATGCTTAATTAAAAACATGTCTTTATGTCCATCAGAAAACATTCTCTGGCTGGATAGAACCATCTGCTCCATCAGTTTGACCCAAAACACAAGGTAATGAAACAAAGATGCTCCAAAAATACATCTTTATAGTGCATGAAGTATTGCAGATCTACTGACTAATCAATCAATCAATCCAAGACAACTGGTAACAGAAGTTGAGAATTGAAAGTATTGTGAATTAATCAGAGTCTCTGGAAGGCATGGAAATAATACAATAGTGCACATGGTTTTCTGATCTATGACATAATCCCCTTTCTTGATTTTTGAATATATTGTTTCATCCCATAGAAATGCTTCTGTCCATATAAACCAGATCATGGCTATATTTGTTAAAAATGTCTTAGATTGAATTCAGAGCACTTGCTATCACATCACATCTTGGCAGTCACCGAGTATTTTTAAACTAGCCCAATTGGCAGTCCTGTCATTGATGGTTCTGTTCCCTTCTGGTCAGCCCGTAGGTGTGTGTAGCCTCCTGCCATATCCCTCCACACGAGAGCGCAGGTGTGTTTACAGGCTCTCTGAACACTCTCGATGAGCCGCTGCAGGAATCCGTTGCTGGCCAAGCGGCTATGGCTCTTTGCCTGGATGCACATGCGTGGAATAGTCCATCGCTTCCCAGTGAGCCACAAAAGAGTGGATTAACATGCAGAACGACTGATTTCAAGCCCTTCAGCCAAGGCAGGGAGGAAACAGAGGCTGTCAGCACACATTTATCCCATTTATCAGGCTTCTGCTCGAGCTCTAATGGCTCCACTCTCAGGGTCTGACTGCCACTGAACAAGATTTAGTGCAACGCTGACTCTCAGAACTACACGACCAATTATAATGGATGTGGATGCCTCGGTTAGATAATGCAATACATTAATTTTCCTCTCTCTGCCTATTTTTGGGAGGCATAATCCTTTTATCTGAGGTTAATGCACAGGGTAAACACTAGAACCAGAGCGCTTTTAGATGAAACCTTTAGACACTGTAAATATGAGCCATTACACAGCTTTATCTGTCTCAGACATGTTTTGGATTGAGTGAAATTTCTTTTGTGTGGAATATCAATTCAGGGGGTACACAGAACATAGCCTACATAACAATGTGAATAATAATATTATAAATATAATAGCTGAATGTATGACAGTCAAAGTCAAAAACTTTTGAAAGGTTAAAGAGCACCAATCATGTACTGTAATTATGTACATTTTTGAAACACACACTTTCGATGTTAGAATCGAAATATATTGACTTTAAACATTTAAAAGTTTTTGTTCTGTAGAGTACAAGGGCACCAAACTTTAAAATAGGCACGCCTTGTCGTTAAGCTTTGCCCACTTATTATTTCAAGCATCAATGAAAAGCTTTTTTGATATACCCAAATGTTCATTAATATGCCGTTATGATATTCGGTACTGTGCAAATGTCTGGAACCCTTCTCATTTCTTCATATTGAATTAAAATAAATGATGTATATTAAATTAAAGAAATAGGAACAACTGTTTTACTGTGACAACTTGCAGCCCTCCCTAAAGATTATCCAATAGAAATGATTTAAAAATTGGTTGTATATATAACAACCTCAGCAGCGACCTCATTTCCCCTCTCATCTGTTCCAACCACTCAGCATTCAGCAGTATACTAATCTGTCAGTATACTGATCATCTGTCATTGTCTGCACCTGTTTCTCACTGGTTTATGAATTAAGTTTTTATGCTTGAATGATTCATAGGTCACTGTGTGGCTTAACAAACAGAAAACATTCCTCTGAAACTGCTCGGGTACTAAAAATGAGAGACAAAAAAGTCATTCAGGAAGACTGGAGGACTATTTCTCAAGACTACATTAAAAATAGAAGAAGGTCTGGCTCTTTGGAAGAAAAATATGAAGGAAGGAAGGGGGAGGATCAAGATGTTTATACAGTACTGTACTTTACATGTCAAATTCCTTCATAAACTTCCTTTAAAAAGTATTTTATTAAAATTCTCTGTTTCTATGCTCAAAGCTAGAAATCGATTTTTTTTTATTATTTCCATTCATAAACATCTATGCAAACATTATTATATTATTGATAGTTTTTGTGCTTATGTTAGATTTCATAGTGAATAATATTATCAAACTGTTCAAATAAAAATGCAATGTATTTAATATATAAGCAGTAAATAAATGTGTTTCCAACAGAATGTTAACATGCCATGAAAATAAAAATGTATTTTAATTTTACCAGATTTTTCTTGTCTTATTAATCATGCAAATTGATGCACATTTAATCATTTAAATCCTCATTTGCATAAATAAATTGTAAGAATATCTGCAATCCATTAACAAAACTACAGTAGATTGTGATTTGTGTAGCTATAAATAATACAGCATATATTAATCCTGATTATGATTATTCTTACAATCTCAATCCTTAACATCTTAACTACTTAATAAACATCTTGGAGTATTATGTACTAAATATATTTTTAAACAAAAGAACAAATTGCAATCCATCTATGCACTATATTAATACATATCAATTGTGTTCTGGTAACATATACAGTATGTGTACAGTGTGTGTATGAGTGCGTCTGTGTGTGTGGGTGTGTGTGCTAATGCTCCAGCTGAAACACAGCTTTGACAATTCTTTTTTTTTCACACCTCAGACTGCTTCTCCAATCGTGCCATTTTATTTAAATTTAATTTAATTTATGAGTTAATGTTAAGCCACACCCATTCACAAAACAGCAGAGCTGGGAAGAGCTAAGCAAAAAGCCAGCAGAGGGAGGGGGGCACATTAGGACACAATATGACGTCACATTAGAGAGGAATATTATTAGCTTTTTTTTTTTTTTGCACCTTTTTATTGAGGCAGGGAATGTTTTTTCCCCCCACTTTTTTGTTTTGTTTTGTTTGTGCACACACTGCTGAGCTGTCTGAATATCTAAACATGACTAAAAAGTAATTTTTGAATAATATGTCCCTTTTAAGACCCACACACAACACTACATGGAAGTCACTATTTTTGCAAGAACTGCATGCTTGAAGTTGATGACAACTGTATCGCCACTGTCACTGATTTGAAAAACTTCTCACTGGCTGGGTGAAAAGAAAGAAAGAAAAGAATGAATTGAAGTCTTAGCTGGTGCTTTAACCCACTGAAGCTTGAAGCAGAAGAAGGTGGCAAGGGAGAAGAAAGAAATGTCATTCACAGGCAAGACGAAGGTTAACTAAGGAAGGGGAAGAGTGAGGAAAATGATGAACAAATCTTTACACATTGCACATCAGGAAATCAGGCAAAAAACATGCAATTAGGCCGTTCCATCCACCCATCCATCTATGAACCTCTATAGTCCGACTAGGGGCCATGTAGCCCAATGGTGATCATTGTATTTATTTCCATTATCACGACTATTGTGGTAGGACCTCCGGTCAACATTTACACACATTCACACAATATAGGCAATTTGGGAACGCCAATTAGCCTAATCTGCATGTCTTTGGACTGTGAGAGGAAACCAGAGAACCCAGGGGAAACCCACAAAGCATGGGGAGAACATGCAAACTCCATGCACACAGACACCAAGGTGGGAATCAAACTCAGACAGTGAAGGTGTGAGGTGACAGTGCTAACCACTACACCACCACGCTGCCTATTAGATCAATATATTTAGACAAATAACTAAACGTTTCATGTACGCATCCAGGGTTTATGTTTGTATCCAGCACACGGCAGTCCTGCAGCGCTGCTGCTCTCGATCCATTTGTGCCTCAGGGTTTCAAAAATTCGTCCAATTTGCTTCCAGCAGTCGGATTGATTCAGAGTCGGTTTACTGCTATTAAACCTTTAGAGCAGACTCTAAATCTAAATCTACTGTTGGCAAATAATGGTAAAGCGTGGGAGAAATAATTAAATAAACAAATGAATAAGGAACACGAAAGCCATCCTGGTGTCTGTGTCAGCAGTGGCACTTCTGCGTCAAGGACGGCTCCATAAACTCCAGCTCTAATAAATGCACATGGACTCGAGGCAGAGCACAGCTGGAATCCCTGATTACCCTAACACTCCACAGCTGGCAGAGGTACACAGGAGAAATAAAATCACTGCTTGCCAAAGGGAAAGTCAGATGTTGTAAGGAATTATAGAATAAAAGGAAGATAATAGTGGAGTTCCTCTTACTTAATTTCTTTATTATTACAGGATGTCTAACAGCGTGTTACTCCTTTTACACACCAGCATTGTACTATTAGCCCTATGTCATCATTTTTTAATCTGTAACGATATCTTTATATTTGTAAGGTTTTGGGCTCTCCTGGTCCAGCAAAGGATTGTGGGTAACTAACGACAAAAAAAAAAAAAAACAGAATTCATCACAAAATTGACGTTCTCATAAATTTCCTTGCTGGCTCACGGACTTAACAGGAGCAGGTGTTTTAATGAAGTATGTCACTAGCTCACCTATAAATCCACCACACACACAGATAGAAATAGAGAGGGAGAGTTCTGTGGATTCTGATTGGTCTTCGACAGTATTTCCGTTCTGAATCAATTCACACACTACGGGCAATTTGGGAACGCCAATTAGTCTAACCTGCATATCTTTGGACTGTGGGAGGAAACCGGAATACCCGGAGGAAACCCACCAAGCACGGGGAGAACATGCAAACTCCATGCACACAGAGACGGGAATCGAGCCTGGCCGGGGAATCGAACCCAGACCCTGGAGGTGCAAGGCGACGGTGCTAACCACTACACCCCCGTGCCGCCATACTCACAGATTTATAATCCTTTATTGTTTCAGTAGTAACACACATCCTGAATGGTTGATGTTTTGCTATAACAGCATGACACCTAGTGTTTAACTTCACAGCTAAGATTCTGCAAATGCATAATGTTCAGATCGTCTATTAAGCATTTCAAGCACACAGCAGTAGAAATGACGATGGCCATCTGCAGCTGAGTGGTGTGATTATACTAATGGGAAATGAAGATCTAATAGAATTACTATGTTAGAGAGAGGCAGAGAGTCTGAAATGTGTCCATCACTCACGGTTCACCTCTACACTCAAACGCATCCGACAAGGGCGACCGTTTCAAAAGCTTCATCAGCAGTTTCTGTTTGATTCTGCTTTAATAACCTTGTTAGAAGTGCACACGCTCATCTGCATAGACACGTTCATAAACCGCACAAAGTGCCGGTGTGGCATCACCGGGTGCTTGTCGAACCCTTTAAAGTGTCACATGTCAAAGACGCAAGTGGGTGTGGTCTAAGCAAGAAGATTGAGCTGTTTTACTTAAACACTTCCTCAACCTCAGCTACATCACTCGAGTGTGGTTCACGAGCTGTCTCAATGAGACGCCCTGTCTCTCTAAGCATGGCTTCAAACCTAGACACACTGCTAGATTCTATGATCTGCTTTAAAAATCACTTGAAATAATGAGCAGGAGTCCACAAACGAGAGAGGAGAATAAACCGAAAGGGAGCTTGTGTGTGTGTTTGTGTGTGTGCAAGCCATCTGTATGTCTCCTCTCTGCCAAAGCTGTAATCAGCCTCTCCATCACATCACGTCTCTGCCTGTTCCTGCCAAACCGACACTGATCTCCACCAGCAGTGCCCGCACCTCCCGCTATCGTACCTCGTACCTGACTGGATTACCTCTGGATCATCATTTAGCAAGCCACATACAGCACTCTGTTCAAACACAGCTGGAGAGCTGGCTGCTGTTTGTCCAATTCTAAAACTAGACGAAAGGACGTTTTCCTTTTAGCAGCCTGGACGTGAGAGATGGATTAAAAATCTTGTTCAACAATCAATGTGGAAAACTTTACAGCTTACTATTCACTAATAGATAAACGATACAGTTATTATGAAGTCCAACAAAGCTTCCTGTTGTTGTCCAGTTTTATGGTCTGCTGCCTTATATATAGGTATAATTTAATAACATAACGCAAGCTAGTTAGCATAAACTTTTCAAAAATCTAAAACATCTTGCTTTTGCAGTGTTAAAAAATGACCTGAGGCTATAAATAGAAATAAAAAAGTATGTAAACATACTTTGATTTATACATACCAAAAGAAAAGTTGTGGGGCTTTGATGATGATGGTGGTGGTAGTTTTGGTGTGGGTAGTGGTTTTGGTTTTGGTTATGATGGTGGTGGTTTGGGTGAATGTGGTTTTGGTTCTTTTGGAGGTGGTGGTTTTAGTGGTGGCAGTTATGTTGTGGTTAGGTTTGGTATGGGTGGGGGTGGTTTTGGTATTGATTAATACTGTACATACCAAAAGAAAAGTTATGAGGCTTTGGTAGTGTGGAGTATGCAAATGATGATGATGGTGATGGTGGAGGCAATTTTGGTGTTAGTGATTTTTGTGGTGGTGGTGTTTTTTGTGTGGCTGATGGTTTTGGTGGGAATGGTGGTGGTTTGGGTGAAAGTTGTTTTGGTGGTGGCATTTCTACTGTGGTTCATTATGGTGTGGGTTGGTGGTTTTGGCGATGGAGGTGGTTTGGGTGAAAATATTGGTAGTTTTGCTGGTTTTGTGTTGGTGGCTTTGGTGGTTTTGTTGATAATCGTTTTGGTTGGTTTGCTGTTTTTTGTGTGGTTTCGATTGGGTAGTTGTAGTGTGGCGGCAGTTGTTTGGCTGGTGGTTCTGGTGATGATGGTTGTTTGGGTTTGATTGTTCTGTTGAGGGTCGGCATGGGTTTTGGTGGTGATTGTTTTGATGGTAGTTATGATGGTTTTGGTGGTGATTGTTTTGATGGTAGTTATGATGGTTTTGGTGGTGATGGTGGTGTGGGCATTGATTGTATTGGTTTAGTGATGGTAGTTTTGGTGGTAATGATTGCTTTGGTGGTGGTGGTTTTGGAGGTGGTGGTTGTTTTGGGGTGGGTAGTGGTTTTTGTGATATGTGTGGTGGTGGTGGTGGTTTAGTTGGTTAATAAGACTTGATTATTGGTCTGTTGGACTAATAATTTGTCCACTGTCTACTGCCAGCTGGCTGGCTTAGATTTTTCATCTATTGAAAATGATAACATGCACATAAGCATCCAGTTAGAAACCACACAGTGTAACTACACACATATCTTGCTGTTTTTGTGAAATAGGTACCTCATACACAAAGAAAAAAAAATGATGGGGTATCTGCGTATTTGTATTCATTCCATCTCTCCGTCTCTCTCTGTGGATCTGCCAGCGTGACCTTCAAGCTAGGAGGAATGCTAAACACTGTGGCTCCGACGCTACGCCCTGTACTGTGTCGGTGCATAGAGACGACTGATTTAGATGATCACATCCCTCAGGAAATTTTCCTGAACAGAGACAAACTGCTGCAATTAAGTTACAATGAAGGAGAGCAGAGCAGGAGGGATGTTCTGTGCAGTACTTGTATGAAGCCCTGGAAATAAATCTCTCTATAGCTTAGCTCTTAGATATTGTTAGCCATGTCTGGGATACATAGGAGGTAAATACTATGTAGTCTGTGTTAGATTCCAGGGTGAAGTTTCGTTCTAATGATTTTGTTACATTCTCTGTCACAGGAAAATCACATGGCCGAACAGGGTTCCTCCCGGTCACCTGAGCATCCACGGCATATACAACAGTCCAGTTTGAGATTCTCTAATAATTCTAAAATACCCATCATGTGTTCTATTCGCTTTTATTTTATTTGCATAAATTATTCTATTTTTCTTTATTTATAAAGGTTTAATTGGATCTATAAATCTTTTACATAAGCTTTAAAATAAAACAGGTCTTTTATAATGCTAGATTTAGCAGCAACTTTGAACGTTGATGAACCGGCATGTTGAGTTTATGCTGAATGTGCATTGCTAACATCTCTGTTAATGTGTAAAAAAAAAAAAAATGAAATAAAATAAAGTAAAGATGATTTCTATGGTTTATTAAATAATATAACTTTTAAATCCCTGAAGATCAGTCAGGATCATTTGGTCAGGATCACATTTGCCTGACACACACACACACACACACACACACACACACCCTTTTATCACTGCAGCCTGCAGGTCCACTACACACTACATGGTGCGGAATAATCTTCTTTTCTTCCTCACAGCATGCGGCAATCCAGCAGAGCTGATGCTAAACACTGTGTGTGTGTGTGTGTGTGTGTGTGTCTGTGTAAGAGAAATCTGGAAACAGCTCCTGTGTGAAGTCGTCCAGCAGTGAGCTGGCACCTCGAGGCCGTATGCAGAGTTGAATTAATGCAAAAGGATTTCAAACAGAAACTTCATGCATCTGTATTCACATCTCAGACATAACTAATTAAGCACTAATCAGTATTTAATAGAGTGTGTGTTACATATGATTTTAGCCATTTTTTTCTAGTACGTGTAAAATAGAAACTTTTCTTTTGTAATTATTCATTTAACCTTTGCATAAATGATTCTAAAAGGACACGCTGTTATTATATTCATGCATAATTTGTGTAATTTCTAACAAGAGAATATAAGAAAAAAGATGACGAGGTTGACGGTGTGCTATTAAACCGAGTTCCTTCTATTACAGTTATCGTCAAAAGACTAACAATTGAAATATTTTATTATATTTTTTATCGTCACCACATTCCTCCTTATATAAGCACAGCTTGACATGTTCTAAACCAAATCCACATTTTCCTCCATATCAGTGACTGCCAGCAGGTGAGAATGTTGTCATTAGTCTTGTTTTATGCAAATCATTAAAAGCTTGCTATCCTCTAATAACAGCTTGGTGTATTTGTTTCATTTATTTTATATAATAAAAAACTTTGAAGTGGTGCTTGAGCTCAGTTACCGGACAGTCACTGACAGATCGGAGCAAGTCATAAATGTGTAACTACAAACCCATCGTCTGTCACTTTTGAACCCGAAGGACAGCTACAACAGATGGAAAATCGCTAGGCTGTCAGCATGTTAGGACCAAATTGTCGTGTTAATGTGGGGTTTTTTTTTTTTGAAAATCTTTGAAAGCCTTTAATTTCTGTCACTTTTATTGTGATTAGTAAATACTTTTGTAATTATTCTAATTAAAGCCTCTAATGTGACAAAAGTTAGCTAACTTTTCTAAAGAAAATATTTATGGCTACAGATTATTATACTATGAGATTTCATATTCTCTTAAAATTAATTTATATGTTTGTGTCCCAAATTCATTTAGTGAAATCACAGTTTAGTCAACATATACTAAAGCCATTAGATACTGTAACGCATTATGAGAATTTGGGTCATTTTAGACAATGTTTTGAGGTCACAAGATCATATATTAAAGCCATGAGACAATAAACTGTGGCTATAACATAAAATAAATGTTATTTTATGATATATATATATATATATATAATATAATATATTGAGGTCACGAGATAATACAGTACGTTATAGCTAAGAGAAATAGCATTAATGATCAGAGGTGGGTAGTAATGAGTTACATTTACCCCATTACATTTACTTACAGTAACTTTTTGAAAAAAAAATGTACGTGAGTAGTTTTACTGCACCATATTTTTACTTTTACTTGAGTAGATTTGTGAAGAAGAAACGATACTCTCACTCCGCTACATTCGGCTACACTCGACTCGTTACTTTTCTAACCTTTTATTCTACACATTAGATATTCTTGATTTTTGCCAGAGAAATCCAGCCGGTGGATCTACCACATGACTGTCTTTCACCAATCAGACGTAGAAACAATAATCACATGACTCCGTTTGACCAATCAGCCGCAATAACAATAACCACATGTAGTCAAATGACCACACAGATACGCTGTATAGCTGGGAAAAAATCTTCAGCCGTGTTAGACAGTGAAGTAAACATGTCGCGGTTAGTTTAGCTGTTTTATTTAATGGTGCAATGTTAAAATATATAATTAGTAAATAAGCTAGAGGCTACAAAAATATATGTTTCTTACATTTGTTCTGCTGGACACAGTTTATGGTAAAGTAAGACGTCTTGTAAACTTGTTCTAATGGTATTTTCTATCTGCGGAGCCATTTGGATGGAGACTGAATATACGGTATATCTTACACTGGAAATAGTTTACACTGTTCAAATATACATATGTTACCTACAGTAGGTATTTGTTTCAAATGCTTTATGTTGTGAAAAATTTGAGATTAGGAACTTTGTGTTTCTTGTTCCTTAATTAGTTTTTTGTAGTTTTATTTATTTATTTTATTTCATTTATATCATTTATTTAATTATTGAGAATTGTTAGAATTTGTACAGTATTTCTTCATTTTGTCTGGCTGCTTACATAATTTCTAAAAATAATAATAATAATAATAATAATAAATCATCGGACATTATGATGAAACAGTTACTCAGTACTTGACTAGTCTTTTCACCAAATACTTTTTTTACTCTGACTTGAGTAATATTTTGGATGGTTACCTTTTATCTACTTGACTACTTCAATCTACTTGAGTAATATTATTTTGAAGTACAGCTACTCTTATTTGAGTACGATTTTTGGCAACTCTATCTTAATGATACAAGATAATATACAGAGTCCACAAGATAACATATTGAGGTTATGAGGTTACACCATAATGTATATATACAGTATAAAGAATATGAAATACTCAATTAAGAATATGAGATAATACATCAAATCCATAAGATAATATGTTGAGTCAATAGAATATAATATTAACACCACAAGATTAAAGTTCTGCTATAATATACAGAGGACATGAGACAGTATAATAAGGGTAAGAAGATAATATATTGCAAATTGTGAGATAATATATTGCGACTATTAGATAATGCATTAATGCCACAAGAATACTGAGACTATGAGACATTTAGTATATAGACACTAGTAAGTTCACAAAACAATATCTTGAGAATATTATGGTAATATATTGAGAGCTTAGATATAATATATTGAGGTCACTAGATAATATGTTGAGGCTTTTGGACATATATTAATTACTTGGTTTCTGGCATGTCTAGATTGGACACAGTTTTGAATCAGATTGCTTTTGTGTAAAGCAAAAAAAGAAAACATCAAATTTAGATCAGGTTCCTAAAGAATATCTATAATTTATTAGAAAATTAAGTTGCTATGCTTTAAGTGGTCATATGTTTGTTTGTTTTTTGGTACTATTACTGTTATTGTACAGTAAATGTTGCACTCTTGAATTTTCTGTGTAGATAAATTTATGTTGTTTTCAGGCAGAGCATCTGGTTTAACCGTAGTAAAGAAAAGGATAACAATAGTCCCTGGACCAAGTTGAATGTCTGACGACACTTTGGGGGGATGCATCAGAACAGGCAAAACTAGAGGGAATGTACAGGGCAATAATAACTGAGGATTATGGTGCCTTATGTGAGCCTCTGGCATAGTTACTACTGCAATCCATGCAGATTGGTTGACAAGGTGTCAGATTTGGGCCACCTGTCTGAACAGACCCAAATCTGACCTGATCACTGTCAAATAACAGTATGGACAGTCAGTCCTAAAGATTAGATTTGTAAAACAAATAGAATTTACCTGCAGTCTGAACAAAGCCCTAGGTAATATATTAACAACCATAGGATAATAAATTAAGGTCTCAAGATAATGTGTTGTGGCTATAAGATAATATACCAAGATCCTATCCTCCAAAACTCTCACAGCTCACTGTAACCTCTGCCATCTGTCAGTGGATCATCAACTTCCTGCCAGGTGGAAAACAGCAGGTGAGGCTGGGTGGAGTCACTTCAAGTTTACGGTCACACAGTGCTGTTTCTCCCAGGGATGTGCCCTCTGTCCACTTTTATTCTCTCTTAATACTAATGACTGTACATCCAACGACTCAGCTGTTAAACACCCCAAGTTTGCAAATGACACTACAATCATCAGGCTTAAACCTCCCAAAACCTGAAGTTGGAGCAACTCCATTCTCAAAAACAAAAAAAGTTAAACCAGAAGAGGATGTATTTTCTGTGACAATTAAGGAGGTATGGTCAGCCACAGGAACTGCTGAATCATTTTTACACTGCCGTCATCAAACCCGTCCTGTGCACATCCATCCTGGTCTGGTTTGGAACAGTTACAAAACAGGACAGGAACAGACTGCGGCAAACAGTAAAAACAGCAGGGAAAAATCACTGCTGTGCCCTTGTCACATCCTCCATGACTTGACCAGGAAACAGGCAGGAAAAATTACTACAGATTTATCACACCCTAGAAACAACCATTTTCAGCTCCTCCCTTCTGGCAGGCACAACAGAACCCTGGATACCAAAATTGCCAGACATAGGAGTAGATTCTTTTCACATGCAATTACCATAAAATAGTAAATATCCAAGCAGCACGGTGGTGTAGTGGTTAGCACTGTGGTCTTGCACAGGGTCCAGGCTCGATTCCCGTCTCTGTGTGCATGGTGAACATTGCATGTTCTCCCTGTGCTTGGTGAACGGGTGTACGGGTACTCTGGTTTACTCCCACAGTCCAAAGACATGTAGTTTAGGTTGACTGGCATTCCCAAATTGGCTGTAATGTGTGAATGAATGTTTGTATGTGCCCTGCGATGGATTGGCAGCCTCTCCTGGATAAAGCGGTATAGAAGAGTAAATATCCAACAAAGGTCTACTGTAGAAACATCAACATGATTTCACAAGCTTGTTACACCTACTCACACCTACATATATATATATATATATATATATATATACACAGTCGTGGCCAAAAGTTTTGAGAATGACACAAATATTAGTTTTCACAAAGTTTGCTGCTAAACTGCTTTTAGATC
>JAQQZS010000010.1:19392042-19402506 GCA_030068045.1 Platyallabes tihoni
GTAAGGTGTGGTAGGGAACGTGGAACCGGAGTGTTTATAAGATCATGGCAGGGCTGTAGCTTGATGGGTCATGACAGGAAGTACATTTTTTCCCCCGCTGTTTACTTGACATTTTAAGATGGACAGCCCCACGTTTTTTTTTTGGTCTACAATAATTGTTCTGACCCATCCAGGCATGAAGAGAAAAAAATATGTTTTTATTATTGAGGATCTTGTCTCCAAATCTATGTTCACGCCTCCTTTAATCCATTGAATTCAACTTTGAACAATTTCTTTTTGTGGCATTTTCAGACCTGCCATATCTATCGAAACCTTAACAAAGCCTCGCAAATGTGTAAGTGTGTGTGTGTGTGTGTGTGTTTTCCTAAAACCCCCGCCAAATCCGGTTTCCTATTGTTTGCTGAGAATGCGTTCAAGATCTCCACTTCAAGTCTAAAAAACACACATACGTTTTATTATTGTCCTGAAAAAACAGAATCCACTGCAGGTCCATTTTTAGCTTCTTTGTTTTCTCCAAGTATAGGCCCAAACACCACCAAGATGTCTCTTATAATCTATTCAAATGCATCACGGACCATTTCCCTGTTCATATGATGGCATTTCGCTGTATGATGTAGACCCATGGACCTGCAGGCCTTATTCTTTGGATTTCATTACTGCACACTCAGTGTGCAAATAGCAGGAGCTCCACTAAGACAAGAACAGTGATTGCTCCAAGACAATGATGCATGCTGCTTATTTTCTCCTAGATTCGTGTGGCTTTTGCTTTAAAATGTCACACTCTGCAGCAGTCGAGAAGTTCACCAGACCCATTTTATTTGGTGTCATGAATCTTGATAGAATTGCTAATATCCGCAGCGTCCTGTGGCCAATTCTTTGGAAGATAATTAATGTATTTAAAGTTAATGATTTTAACACCTATTGCTAGCATGCTAGTGGGAACAGATGTAGATCCATTCATTATTCATACTGCTCGTACTGTGTAGGGTCATAAGGGGCCTGGAGGTCAATTCTAGTGTACATAAGGCACAAGGCACCCATCAGCCAACACTGCATGTCTTTAGACTGTAAGGGAAAACCGAGGTACCTGGATGAAACCCACCAAGGACAGAGAGAAGATACAAACTCTACATACACAAGCCAAAGATGAGATCCAAATCTCCAACCCTGGAGGCTTGAGGTGACCCCCTAACCACTAAGCCCCTTTAAACATCCCAATATGGAATAGGTTATAAATTGACTAAAAGGCTAATCAAGGAATTAGCATAGAACAGGGGAAAACCTTAAGACAAACAGCCAATGGCAGCACAGGGGGTGATGACATAACGTAAGAAGAAGTGTATGCCATGAAATTGTGCACAAAAATTGTGCACTTTGTGTCTGTCACTCATTCACTCACTTATTCTATCTCTGTACCTCTTATCCCACCATACAGGGTTGTGGGAGGCCTGAATGCCTACCCAGGGGATGCAGCGCACTAGATTGGGTACAAACTAGAAGGAGTGCCAATCCATCACAGGTCACACAAATACACAAAGTCACACTCACCCATGCACTAAAGGCAAATTGAAAATGCCAATTCGCCCATTAGAAATCTGGGAGGAAACCCACTAAACACAGAGAGGACTCCACAAACACAGACCCGAGGGACTCAAACCCTTGACCCTGCTAACCACTAGCCCACCATTCCACCCTCCTTTGGTCTCAAATGCTGTAAATGCCATGTAATGCAACCCAAGTCTCAAACAGGTTTTAACATTAAATAGGACATTTATTTAGTATTTGTATTTAAAAAAAAATAAAAGAAGAAGTTACAACAGTATATGAGCTGAAAGAAAACAGACAGAAGGAAAACACCAAGCCTAGTTAAATAACATGTATGTATTTATAGAAGTGTAAAAGAAGCTGTAAAAATGGTAAGTTAATACATTATCAAACACAACCATGTTTATCCATGTCTTCCAATGGCTGTGTGTGACTTCATTGTCCCTCAAGGGCAACAAGCATCCAAACCATGTCTGAAAGATGTCCTGGTTTGCTCAGAATAAAATCTAGCAACCTACAAATCATGATGAGTGTAAATGTAGCATAACATGCAAGAAGAGCATTAAACATGAAAAAACAACCATAAATGAGTCAATATGGCACTTTGGACACACTCTCACGGAGAGTAAATGAAAATTTCTCACATTGGGCTAATATTCCGTTTTGCTCCTGAACATGCTAGTTTTGCCAATGATGTTCACAACCTTAAAAAACAAAAAAAGTCCAGTCTGTTTCTTGGCAACAGACATCCAGTTTCAAAGGTCTATTCTTGCCTTTTTGTTAGGTTTACTGTGTCGTAATTAACACCAGAAATGAAGAATCATTAACCTAGACAAGACTGCTAAACACTAACTAAGGAAGGCAGTATTCTTGGAATGATACCTGACTGATCTGGAATTGACTGACCCACTGATATTGAAATGGATATTGTAAAGTTTGTAAATCTGGAATATTATCGTTCAGAAATGAGTGGAAAAGTATGGCCTGCTGGTCATGGAATCAGGCTCTGGGGAACATGGATGACTTTGATGTTAAACTACAGTGTTTCTCTGGCGGTATGGTGGAGGAGGCAAACTCGTACCTGGCCTCATGGCTTCAGCCTCTGGAGTATACTCCGGGTTCTTGTTAACACTAGACCGGACAGAACCGTTCTGCTTGTTCAGACTTTGCCTGTACAGGCTTGAATGGCAGCTCTGGGACGAGCTATGAAGGTTCGCTTGGGATACTTTGAGCGGAAGACTATGTTGCCAGTATTCTGGGTTGTCAAAGGTCTTCCAGTACTTCTTGTCCACCAGCATCATTCCGGGATGAACTTGCTGAGTAATGCTGCCTGAGGGGATCGGATGACCTGAGTGCCCACTTTTACCTGCAGCTATGGATTTTGCAGTATGGGCAAGTGGATCTACAGGACCAGGCTGCCCTTGGTGGTTGATGAGGCAAGGCTGATTTGAGGATACAGATTTGCTGGGATTGACATGGAACCCATGGAAAGAATGTTTATGATGGACATTGTGGCTCATTGGTTCACTTTGAGGATGATGAACTGATGGAATTGAGAAATGAACGTGCGGTCCTTGACTGCTGTAATGTGATCTACCTTCTTTTGCCTGTGCAGTTAGTGGCACGTGACTGACAGTCGTGCCGGCTGCTGTTGTGAACTGTAATGGGCCAGAAACTTCATTTTTCTTAAGTATCGCTTTATTTATATTGCCTTTGTTGTGGAAGGTATTGAGATAAACAGGTTCATTATTGTACTTCTCGTCAGCCTTAGTAGGTCCATCAAATGTGTTGTGGTATGCTGGGTTCTCCAGTGGCAGAATTTCAACATTTTTTCTCAACATCACAAAAGGGTTCTCTTCAACAGCATTCTGATGATCTAAGAAGATGAAAAGACAAAGCATGACAATAACACCCTAAATCAAATAAAAGTAAACTTGTCCTTGTTCAGTCAATCAGAAGCTGGAAGATACAATCTTAGATGAGAATGGCAATGGGGAAGACAAAGTGAATTGATATCTTACAGCTTCTGATTGACTTAGGTAATCTGCAGTGAGTTGTACAGGAATAATTGGAAAACATGCACTCTTGAAGATCAGGGTTGGCCAGCTCTGGTCTAGATGCTACCTTACACAGTGGCCCATAAAATTACTCGACAGACAATAAGCAAATAAATGATAGGTAAGTTATGTCATTAAATTGTGGGAAAATAAACAGTGTCCCAGGAAATATTACATGGATAAATGTTTGTACAAAACTCACCATCCCACCGATACATATGACCACATGGTCATCCCCTTACTGGCAATCCATATTATTTGGTACCAATTAAGTTTCCTGGCAACCAAAGAAAGAGACTAGGCAACCCTGCACTGGAGCTTCTACTTGCCTGGGTGGGTGGGGGCTAGATCATAAATTTAGAATTTGTTCACCTCTAAGAACACAAAAGGATTTTCTCTACCTGTTGTGCCCTTGTCCTTTCTAAGCGCCACATATCCATCCTCATCAGTTTTCCCCCGCTGCGCTCTCTCTGGCAGGAAGTTCGTAGGATCTGCACTGTAGCACTCAACACCACTGTTCTCCACAAATCCAGCATTGGGGTGCTTTTTCACATTTTTCTCAACATCCTGTGAGCTGAGAGCCACATGCTGGCTTCCAGTTGAGCTGAATGACATATGGGAACGTCCCCCTGCTGCTTTCTTTGGGCTACATGGTCCATCGTCATTGTGAAAATGGTTCTGTTCAGTCGTAAAAAACAAACTGTTGAAATCTTTTCTTTTGAGCATAGGAATTAAACACAAACTATAGTTTAGTTTTCTTTGAGAAATATTTACATTACAGTGACTCGCTTTAGCATTATTGCTTTTTACCTTCTCATTCGTGATGTGTAATAAATAAAGTTGCCATGCCTATACAGCATTGCTTAGATTTATTACAGAAATTACAAGGTGTTCTCTAGCCGGCCTCATTTATTTCTGTCTCTTGAAGTTTCTGAGACAAAACTTAACTTTCCTGTGGAATCATCCACGAATCATCAAGTTAACTAGAATCACGCATTCAGCATGCACTGTATTAAAGGGAAACTATCCAGTATTAGAGCACTTACTTGCGTTCTCAATGAAGAGGCTCGAGGTCCCAAAAAATCTTCAGCATCCAAAATTTCTTCCCAGTCATCTTCCTCTAGAAGACTCTGGAAGAATTTGCTGTGGTTGGGACTGGGCAGCTTCATGCAGTCATCCCCCTGAGACAAAAATAAATAATTAATAAACAAACCACAAATGGCCAATTACTCTCTGGGTCTTAAGACAGCAAAGAAAAGAAGACAAAACAGGTTCTTTTGCTGTAGCTTACTCACTTGGATGACTAGGTATCTCTGAGGGTCTCTAGCCATCCTGCAGAATTCTACAGCAAGCTCTTTAAATCTGGGCCGACTGTCAGCATCGATCATCCAGCCTTGAGGTGATGACACAACGTGACAAAATAAGCTGAGGAGTGAAGTGACTCAGTGACAGTTTTGACACATGCAGCTGCATCGGTTTATTTGAATGCCATAACAACACCAGCGGATAGAAGGTCCTATCTGCGTCTAGATTAGATGTCACTGTTTCGCTGACATCCTGACTCAGGGATTAACTCACCCGGCTGTTGACAATAAGAACGATTTGCTCCTTAAAACTCATTTGCATGCACTGCTGATGGCTGTTTCCCCGCAATTCATTTCAGCGTCTAAATAACCCACCATTACTCAAGCCATCTTAGTAACATGAATGCGATGTTAATTAAAAAACTCATTAAAAGCCTTTAATTACTACTAAAGCCATGTCTAGTCATTTATCCCAGATGTCCTAGAGACTACTTTACCATCTTTGTGATAGACATTAATGACATTATCACAGTTTTCAGCATTTTGTAATGTCACAACCTGGAAGTGAAATGGACTTAATTGGGATCATATGCCACAAAATTGCAGATTATATAAAAGCGGTATTGCATACACATCGCAAAGATGTTTGTTAGAGAAGCTACCCTAACAAACCGCTTCATAAACATCAAGGAGCTATCAAAATATATCCAAATTCAAAAATAATTCTACTATTAATAATGTAAAGATTATGTCACAACCTCAACTCTGCCTAAAGTAGGCTGTAAAGTCAGTGACCAGGTAAGAATGACATTAAACAGAGAAGAAATCATGATGCCAAAGGTAACTGTAAAGAAACTAGAAAGATCAACAGCTCAGCAGGTGTTCATTTAAGCTGCCCATGGAAAACCTATGCTACAAAAGCAATTCGTTAAATAAAAGACCTATTAAAATCCTATTTGAGACAGAACAAAAAACGTATTTTGGCCTCTGTACTGTACATCATGCTACATTTGGTGGATACCCAACACTCAACATCCTGAGAACAGCAGCTTCTTTGTAAAGCATGGTGGTGGTATCCTCATGTTGGGGGTATTTTTATGAATGGGAAAGTGATCATGGTTTGGGGGAAAATACATAAAGAATAAAACCTATTCTGGACTTTAAGGTGGATGTTCTGGTCACCAAAATGTTGAACATAAGTACCCAGAAAAAAAAGACCAAAATTGGAGTGGGTAAAAAACCAAGAAATTGAACGTGTTATGACAGTCCAGTCAAAACCCAGACATCAATCTTATAAAGAATCCGTGGCAAGGCTTGAAAATTGCTATTCATTATCCAGCCTTCATCCAATCTCACAGAGCTTAAGCAATTTTGCCATAAGGAATGGGAAAAATATTCGTGCAGACCATTTCAATTCCTGGCCTTAACATTACAAAATGCGGGGAACTTCTAAACCTGTATGCAATGCACTTTTTGAACAAAGGTGTTTATTAGATGTTAATTAAGCATTTTTAAATACTATTAAAGAACTGACTCACATTTAATCATAATAATGTAGACATCTATAGTGCATATAGGAGGTTGAGGCAGACGTTCTCCTTTCTCCAGGATATCCGGGATCTCATGAGCGAGAATCCCATCATATGGCTTTCCTCCAAACATCAATAGCTCCCAGATTGTCACTCCTGTAATGGTTATATACAGTATATTTTAAATAATAGACAGAGAGGCCAGTAATTTTTTTCTTATTTGCAAAGTTTAATGTTCCCCTCTTACCAAAGCTCCAGACATCACTCTGGTGTGTAAATCTTCTATACTGTATGCACTCCAGTGCCATCCACTTCATTAGCATAGGCATAAAGGAAGAAAAACAGTATTAACAAAAGTGTCTGTGAAGGTATGAGCTATAACTTGCTATTCTTGAGCCTGACCTTATTTCCATCAGCGTGATACGGCTTCTCATCAGTATCCAAGAGGTGAGCAAGCCCACATTCAGTAACCTTGACGTGGTTTGGAGATTTTACCAAGATATTTCGAGCAGCCAAGTTTCGATGTACCAACCTTCTCTCCTCCAAGTACATCATACCCTGTTAATAGGCAAATAATAATTTTACACTGCAGCAATTTGTGCTAAGGTAATTATGAAATTTAAAATTAAAAAAAATATATAAAATAATAATAATAATATTAGTAATAATAATTAATATTAATAATAAATTCACAAAACAACTGTTTTTAAAGCTTTCGCTCTACTCTAATATCTCTATGCCTGAGGGCTGTTAGATTTGTAGGATCTGCATGACTTCCTCCTGTAGTTGAACTGACTTAAAAGATCATTAAATGTGTTACCAAACGGAAATGTTAGCGGAAATGTGTTCCGCTATTCATCTGATAACAGTCCCATGATGTACTGGATGAAGTATGGCCCTAGATAAAGGAGGTGCAGAAACACCTTTCTAACAAGGTGATTCCTAAATGGAGGAGTGACATTTAAGGACACAACCCAACATCATAAAAGACCTCTGTTGCTTTTCATACTTCCTGCCTTTGACTTTCACTGAGGAGTGAGGGGTTTGTATACCTACATGTGGCATCTATGCTCTCAAATCCAGTCAAAGACAGACAAAGTTAGTCAAACTAATGGACCATCTTTGCCCGCTGTAATGATGTATGTCAATAGTTTGACAATTTGGTCATTTCAATCATAAGAAAGTGGAAAAAATAGTTTTAGAAAAAGGAGCTACATGTGGCTCAGCCTCTGCTGAATGTTGATTAATGATCTGCTACCAGGACTGGGCACTGAGGTACAAGACATGAGATAAAAACCGCAGCCATAACAAAAGAATTAGGTCGACAAGCTGGTTGTGTAAGCACCGTGGCCAAAGACAACAATCAGAATGATTGCACAAATACAGTCACAGGATGCACAGGTCTGAAACTAAGCAAACTCTATGTGTGACTATGACAACATTGCCATTACTCTGATAATGCTGTTTTAATAGTGCGGATGTCATAAATGTGTGTGGGCCCACAGGTACCTGGGCTCATCATTCCTTACAACTATATTTTTCTTGTGTCTTCCCCCATGGGGGTTACAGTGGCAACCAATGTTGGTCCAGAGTTCTTTGTCAGCCACAGATTCCAGCACCTCCTGGGGGATCCCCAACAATTCCCATGCCAACTGTTAGATCTGTTTGAACTGTTATCTCTGTAGCAAGTCCAAGGGCTGCTGAATCCTGTTAACCAGGATGTATTCTGAACCACCTGAGCTACAGAAGACTCTCAAATCTGAGACCTTCCTGTTTGTCATATTCTCAACCTCATGAGAGAATAGAGAGTAAGCCTGTGTTGGAAGTTCGTTTACACGACCCGTACTCACAACCATATTCTTTTCAACATTAGAGATCTTCTTAACATGGGAAGTTAGCTCTGCAATACAAATACAACATTTGTTCCCTCAACCTTTTACATTTGGTCAATCTTTTTAATTGATCAGCTCCATATGGCCAGAAAATCTAATCAAATCTATGCACTAATGGGGGCACTCTTACCCTGGCAATCTGCATACACCAGTTGAGCAGCAGCTGAGAGCCGATGTTGTCCTTGTGCTCATGAACGTAGTCCAACAGGCAGCCATGGGGCATGAGCTGGGTCACTAGCTGAACACTGGGGCTCATACACAGCCCAAGCAATCGCACCACATGGGGGTGGTCCATGCTGGACATCAATAGCACCATCTGGGGAGACAGGGAAGAGAAATATATTTCAGTAAGAAATAATGCTTCTGCTTACTGTATGTTCCTCCTAACAACTTAGGACAAAACCAGAACCAATCCTAGTAATAGAGGATGCAAGGAAGGAGAAATAACTCTGTATAGGATAGGATAGGATAGGATAAATTGCACTGTAAAGCCCAGAAGACAGATGGCAAGTGTGTGTTTGTGTGTGTGTGTGTGTGTGTGTGTGTGTGTGTGTGTGTGTGTGTGTGTGTGTGTGTGTTCTACTTGCTCATGCCGCTGAACTGTTCACACTCACTGCTGACTGTATCTCTCTCCGTCCGTGGTTAAATATAGCAATGGTAATCTTATACTTACTTACATTTTTACATTCATGCACATATGACATGTACCATCAATCGGCCGTAATATAATACATAAGACGCAATACATTATGCCTTGTATTATGTAGATTCCTTCGTGCCACCAGGGCAGATCTGGCCCCCTTGGGGCATGATTCTACAAGACATCTGGGGGCATGCTGTGGTATCTGGCACCAGGAGATTGGCAGCAGATCCTTTAGGTGCTGTGTTTTTTGGAGCAGGCCTCCATGGAACGGACTTGTTTATCCGATGGGCGCTCAATCAGATTGGGATCTGAACTCTTGAACTCTTCGACTGTTGGGCCCTGTGCATTGTGGAGTGTTCCAGTGCCTTCCTGTTATAGCCAGCATTGCATTTTTTTTTTTTAGCAATTTGTGCTACATTGGCTTTTTTGTGGGATCTGACCAGACAGGCAGGCCTTAGATCCCTGAAGGTATGGGTGAGAGGTGGGTGCCCATGATCCTGTCACCTGTCTGTTGGGGTATAATTGATGATGAATGGTAATGTGTTCAAATTGATGTGGTGTTAATGCTATGGCTGATCATTGCATGTGTTAAACGAGTATTGTGTACACCCTCTACTGCCTGCAAATTGGAACTGCAACAAAATAATGAATATAAAACCCCAGAGGAAGCACATGAGTTGACTAACCAGAGCAGCAGGGTTGCAGTTTAGGGTGGGTTTGAGCTCATTTTCGGAATAGAAAACTACAAAAAATATATAAAATAAATACTTTTTTAGACATTTAGACATTTAGCCAATTAATAAAAATGCAAGGCACAAAAACAAGCAATGCTGTTATAGATTATGAATGAAGCATTATTAAAAAATTTTAATACTGATTAGGTGTTTGGCTTCATATCCTCCCCAAGTGCCATCTTCCGTACAAGGTAAAAATACAGTAGCTAAAGGACTGATAGTCAGGGTCAATAGAAGTGAACTTACATCCATAAACTTTGCATTGGCTTTCGGTCCTGTAGTTTCACTGAGGACGTTTACGGCCACTGGGATTTTTACACTCTCCCCTTCAGGTATCCAGATACCCTGATAGAGAAGAAAACACATCAATGACATCATGGCAGGACCACGAATATACACTAAATGCACTGAATAAATGAACGAAGCATATTTACCTTGTAGACAGTACCAAAGGTTCCGGATCCCAGAATTTTAGTTCTCTTGAGTTCAGTTTCCTTTAGTAAGCGCAGCTGAGCCTGATTCAGTGCTGATCCACTGGCTGTAAGAGGCTCCAGGAGCTGGAACACAGATCCCAGATCAGGTATTACAATAAAACACTATACACCATCCCACCCCCACTCTCTCTCTCTTTCATACACACACACACACACACACACACATATACACATAGGACACACACACACACACACACACATATACACATAGGACACACACACACACACACACACACACACACACAAATACACATAGCACACACACA
>JAQQZS010000010.1:19402528-19412760 GCA_030068045.1 Platyallabes tihoni
CCTCAGACGCACACACACCATACACCTCACACGCACACACACCATACACCTCAGACGCACACACACCATACACCATTATAAACATAATATGAATCAGATACCGGATCAGTTATTACATTATCACACCATTAAACTTTACATATATATATACACACACACAAAGCAGATCCAGTATCAGTTATTTCAATAAGAAAATCCAGAGATGTCTGGTTTCTCACCTCAGTGTCCAGGAAGCGACGCAAAGCTCTTTTCTTCTTGATTTTCCGGCGTCTGCCGAAAATGGCCAAGCCGAGGGCAATTATGATGACCACAAACACTCCAACTATCATTCCTGCTACAATCAATGGAGTGCTTGGAGGGGTAAATAAATAAATAAATAAATAGATAGATAGATAGATAGATAGATAGATAGATATTGCAATGCTTGAAACCATGCAAGATCACAGACGTGGTCAACAAAAAACCTTGACTGTAAGTCCGGTTGGACAAGTAGCATTATCATGATGCAGTGAAAGCAGTTAAACAACAAAACAAGACTCTAAGAGTGATGTCGGCTCTGAGGCGTCTCGCACCTGTCCAGAAATCCGATGCAGTCCTGGACATGAGATCCAGTGCACCTGTAAGGGAAAGAGCGCTACGAATCAAAATCAATCACAGTTTTAACCTAATAGTCACACCTCCCAGTGAATCCTATCGCACAGCTAACACAGGAGCAATAACGAGAGTTACCCCTGGGTGCAGTTGGGGTGGCAGGGTCGGCACACGTTGTTGGCTTCGGCGTATTTGAAGATGAAGCTCTCGGCTCCCTGCAGGCCGTTCGGACATTTCTCCACGCAGTTGGGTCCGTCTTTAAGATGAACACACTTGGTACAGTGATCGGGACCCTACGGAGAGGAAGAGTACCGTAAGAGGAATAAAACATCCCCGGACATGCAGTTATAGGAGCGTCGAGGTACAGTACGGTGGAGCAGTCTATACACATCCTAATGCCAGGTTGTCGGTTAGTTTCCAGCAGCAGGCGAGCTTTTAAATCTTAATGATAGATTTTATCCAAATAGACTCATATTGCGAGGGAAATTGATGGTTGTTGCCTCATTTCCCCTGAAAAAAAAAACGACTATAATTATTTCTCAGTAATTATTTATGAACCTGAAAAAAAAGGGAAATTCTGTGCTGCTTTTACAAAGTTTATTTACCTAAGATGAATTTGCAATATTTAAAGTAAAAAAAAAAAAGAAAAAGAAATAGCTCTTTGATCCAAGATTCTATACATGAAACCTCATAAATAAATTATGTTAACTTCTATCTTTGTAGAACTTATTATTGCTAATTCCTTTTGTTTTATTGTTATGATTCATTTCTTACTTGTCCGTGGCATGTCTGCGTTTTATCTGCAGCTTTCTCACACTGCCTATCGCACTCCATGCACGCTGAGCCATTGATGAACTCCCGAACATCCCTGGAATACAAGTTACACCGTACAACATTTTATTTGGCACAATTTGTGTGTCACTGGTTTGAATTGGAGCCGTGTTATGCATTCACGCTACTAAGCCTAGTTTTTTTTTTTTAGCTTGGTGTGGATGTTTTTTGCTTTTCATGCATCAGAATCACTCCTCATTCATTTTCACTCATTTCAAGTCAGTTCCTGCCATGTTCGACCTTACAATCGACCTCGGACCTGAAGCCATCACATAGAGCTTTCACATACAGTCTACCTCTGCCAGGGTGGTTACACAGGTTTAGTGAGGACACTGACCCGTGGTAGAGGTTGCAGGACTTGACACACGTCCTCCTGCGACTGTAGTACCTACAGGACACACACTGGTCAGGACCGGGACCCCAACATCCTGCTTCTGAACACAGCTTATCACACACACGGTGCTCTGCAACTGTAAAACACACACACACGCGCATACACAGGTCAGGAATGGGACACTAACATACGGTGCACACACTGCTTGGTGAGTCAATCAATCAATCAATCAATCAATTAATCAATCAATTAATAAATCAGTCAGCCAATAAAACTGCATGGCCGAGTGCACTACTTATTTGTATGCTATATACTGTAAAAACATTAAAGCTTCATTTAGTTCCTCTGGCTCTCCCGGCTGAGAGATAGCCTCATCACACTACAACTGGCATAAAAAGACAAACTACACATTACCCTGTCATCACAAGCAGACACTTCCTGTGATCTGTCTTACACACACACAGGCATCTGCACATAAATACACACTAGTTCACACTAATTCACACTAATACACTAATAAGACGGTGCCGAGCTCTTCGCCGCCGATGGAGTCAATAACCTCTTTATTCCACACTCGTCACTCTGACAGCTGACTGCGAGACAAGCGTTTTCAGTCTCAGTGGGGTTAGAGCCCTGT
Organism: Platyallabes tihoni; assembly: GCA_030068045.1. NCBI lineage: Eukaryota > Metazoa > Chordata > Actinopteri > Siluriformes > Clariidae > Platyallabes > Platyallabes tihoni. The sequence continues at coordinate 19,404,922 of JAQQZS010000010.1, forward strand.
GTGTGTGTGTGTGTCTTAAAGTAACATCTGAAATTATGCAATTATGCCAAACCACTGGCTATAAATCCTTCCAACCTAAAACCAAACAAAACCAAATTTTTAAGAATTTTCATTAGTATTGAGTTTCGCCAATAAACATAAAACACACACAGAACACATAAGGGATTATTAAGGGATGAATAAATAAGTTTGTAAGTAAATAAATGAAAAATATTTAAAGTAAACAAAACAATTAAATAAATTATTCACCACCAATTAAATCTATAAATAAAAATAAAGAAAAAGCCGACATCACCAAAATAAAAAAGATAATTCATTAATAAAATTAAAGAACAGCAGATAAAACAAGACAATCAAGTTATTTAATGAAAATACCAGGTAAATATGATCGGTAAACAAACAAATAAATAATCCTATTACATTCCTTTCAACATTAAAAATGCAAAAAAATAGGAAAAACATCCCTAAAAGAAAAAAAAAAACAGAAAAAAAGTCAAAAAAAAAAGGACACAAAACATAAAAGTAATTCAATAAATTAATTAATACATTTTAGAAAATATAATACCATATAATCGTAATCCTAATTTTTAATTATAAAAAAGAAAAACAACATCCTACAAAAAAAATAAATAAATACTCACAAATAAAGCAAAACAAATTAAACAAAAGTTATACAAAACAAATTAACACTAGTGAAACAACAGCACATGAAGCATGACATAAACATGTGTATTGAAATAAACATACTGTATGAATAAATATGCAATTAATGTTCATAATGAAGTCTAAAACAAATAACACATTTGTTATGATGTATGATCGATTCTGTCTTTATTCTTCCCCATTTAATTTTTCCATTTAATCTACTGTATGTATTAATATAAAATTATTAAAATAAAAACATATATCCAAAGGATTTTAAAAAAAGCACTATCCTTCTAATTTACCCAAAAAATGTATATATTATTTATTTATTTATTTTATTTTTAATTGGCTGACAGGTACAAGAAATTAATGATAAATTAATATTAATATATAATTAGTCTCTGATGTTAATTAATCTGTGCATCTACTCTGATTATGAATTATGATGACTATCGTTATTTTAGTGAGAGTGCTGAAGGACTGGGAGTCACTGGGTGGAAAGTGGGAAAACACCCAGGGTGGACCACCAGTCCATTACAGGAAATGTTTCACAGTTCAGGCTTCTTGTTCTTTATTATATGTGTAATAAACTAGTAAGTTCCAACAGAGCCCCCTAGTGGACTTAGCAGCTAAGTCACTCAGAGATGTTTTGTTTCCCCTTCTCAGTCTTCCCAGTTAAATATTACTAATAAACTGGGAATACGGTGCAGTATACTTAATATATTTTAAATAACTGTATAGTTTAAATAACTGTATATTTTAAATAACAGTTTATTATTTATGGGACTGTTTATTCACGGTTACACAGGGGTCCAAGCACCTTAGACCAAACGGAATTGCGGCCATTATCGCTTATGTTTCTTAGTCAAACTCTAAACTTTAAACTCAGCTCCACTCACTGCACTGCTGCGTGTCCTTGTTGTTGTTCAGCAGGGCTCTCTGACTGCCGGAGCGGAAAAACCTGGTCCAGTTCAGAGTGTGATAGAAGCACAGCTGGCTGTTGTTGCTGATGTACACGTTCCCGGCACCGATCTCCTGCAGAGACTGGAAGCTCAGGGATGTGATCCAGCGCTGTTTCAGGATCAGCAAAGAGATCCCACTATGGGAAGAAAGAAAGGGGAAAAAAAAAGATGGTTCAGATGTTAAGGGAACGTGTGAGAATTTTTAATGCATCTGCTTTTGAAGGAACATTCTGCTGAGGGGATAGTTAAAGAAAGATTTTTTTTTTCATTGAATCTTAATGCCAATGCTTTATTTGGTTAAAAAAACACAATTTCTCTTAATTATGAATGTGTTTCTAAGGATCATTTGAAAAGTGAGTTATGGAAAATTTTGAGAAGCTTTCATGGACTATAAGTGCTATAAGTGTTAATCAGGTAAGACACGATAAAACAGTATATAAAATTATCAGTAGTAGTAAATATACACATAAAATGACAAACAAATAAAACCCACTTCCAAGGTCTGTGCATGTCTGTGTGGCTTGTTGGTTAAGGGGTATGATTGGTGTGACAGGTCCTGGGTTTGAATCCCAGATAAGCCTGATAGTTTAGTTCACCTAATTATATATACATAGGATACACAAGAGAGATGGAAAAGCAGCAATACAGAAAGAAAGAAATAACTGAAATGTGGAAGAAAGAACATTAATAAGCTTATTATTTCCAAAGCTTATTAACCTCGCTAACATTATTGGGGCCCATGGTGCTGTCTTCACTAAATCTTGCACAAAAGGCAAAAAAGCCCCCAAAAAATTACGTAAACTCGATTTGCTTGGCTTTCCACTGATGCAAACAGGTTTTGAACGGTTTCCTGACATACGCGCAACTTAACCACCATTCTGTTCGGACTCTCGTACTGTATACCTGAAAATGCTTTGTATGCAAAATTTCAGTTCTAGAGGCGCAAATTCTCAAGGCTGGTCGTTTTTATGCCGAGGTACCACTGTAACTGTGAACAGATGAAACGTATACTCTTAAATCAAATTTTGTAAGCATTGGAAAAATTATTGTAATTATGAAAGGGATAAAAGAGTACATTATTTGCTTTTCTAATGTAAATAATCAGTTTCGCAGAAAACAGAAAAAAAAATTCTCTGAACCCTTGTCTTCATAATGAAAAACAAAGGGTTTGTTCATGTGTGTGTGTGTGTGTGTGTGTGTGTGTGTGTGTGTGTGTGTGTGTGCTGGGTTCAGGATCTGGACACAAATGGATTCACTCACTGTAACAAAACGTTTGTAGTTAAGAAAAAGTTACACCCTGGTATGGAGCTAAAGCGAAACAATCAATTATAAATATCTGTAATTATAATAATTTGCATGTAATTACAGAGGGAAATTCAAAAAGGTATGCAAATTGCGGGCTAGAAACAACTTCATACAGCATATAGATGAGAGTGGATCCAGTTGATGTGATACTCCAGTAAACTTCAATCATTCTGTCATCATATGAGCCAATAAGAAACAAGGGAGAGTTGAAAAATAGGGGTCCAATCATCAAGGGTGTTCAGTATACTTATACTATACTTTATATCATGCAAAACACAATATCCACCAGTGTGTACATCATAGTGCTAATACAGTGTGACATTTTATGTTAGACGAAAACTCCTTAAATGCATTCCAGGTATTAACATTATTATTTCAAAGCTAAATTTAATATTGTGACACATCTACAAAACCGTTTCTGTTCTCACCTCACACTTAAAGATTGCACAAGCAAAATACACAAAAAAAAACCTGTTTTATTTTGCCATTTTGTTACTGGCTGGAGTTTAAAAAACGCAAAGAGATTTCCTGCCTATTGTGACCTCATATAGAAAGCTCTCCACCTCTATACTTGTTGCATAGCTCCATTGTTCTTTAAAGGGGCGTGGCTCAACAGCAAATTTACATAAACAAAAAAAGTTGTATTCTGGAGAGGAGTGAAACAGATGGTAAGAAGAATGCATATTTCACACACACACACACACACACACACACACACACACACACACACACACACACACACTGGGAGAGCTCTGAGACCTGCATTACCTTGTTAAAGAAATAGTAAAATATGAGACCTTTAAAGCAGGTCTAAACAGTCATGAGCATCCCTTCAGCTGGCTGTTACAAAGTGCTGACACTGGAGACTCCCTTCATTACAAACATAACAGAAAGGCCATACAGGAAACTTAACATATCAGTAGTTATAAGTTTCGAAATCATTTTTTCAGTTCATTTAACATTAGAAATAATGTGGGTTGCCATTTCTGTCAAACTTATGCATGTTTATAAACATACCCACATGGCAGTGTTTTACCTGTATAGCGTCCTTCCTCCGATAGTAGCAAGGTTCGAAAAGACACCGAAATCAGTCATGTTTTCTGGCCACGATTGGATATTCAAATAACCTGAAAAAAAAAGAAAAAATATCACATTAGTATTATTTAGTTTTTCAGTCAGGATGTAACTACAGAAATGTTTGGAATTCTCACAATGCACTGTTAATGCAAAGACTTTTTGGACAATAGTACTCTAAGGAACTTCTGCTATACAACCCTATTCAGTATAACTCTGCAGAACTTCTGCTTTCAGACAACTTCTATAGAATTTTTCATCACTTTTACAGAATGCTATAGACCTGAAATAGGACTCTATAGATCTTCAGTTTTATTTATTTATTTATTTATTTATTGTTTACTTAGTGTTACATACATGCTATTCTATAGAATTCTATAGATAAAACTCAAACTATTGTTAACACAGACTCTTTGGACTACTTTAAAATATTTCTGTGTAGTTTGTGATTTGTAGCAATGTTGAAGTGGTGGATATACTAAAACCTGGCAACTCTGACTGTAAGTATTCTAAAAAAAAATTAAAAAAAAAAGACAAATATGATTTAAGTGTGACTTGAGTGTGACTCTATAGAACCATATATTTTAAAGTAACACTAACAGAATTATACTTTCATTCTTGATACTTTAGCTATACAAAACTTCAGAGTTTTTTTTTGTTGTTGTTGTTGTTGTTGTTGTTGTTTATATGAAACATACATGCTGTAAAAGTTGCTGTTATAGAAAATCCGGGAAATTAACAGTGCTGTAGTACAAGGCGTGATAATAACTATTTAACTTCTTCTTTGGTAAAATTGAGTTGTGAAATCATTTCATGGAATTTATTTAAAAAGAAATCACAAATTAAATTAAATGCAAATTTTCCTTCTAAACTTCTTAAAAAATGCTTTTTACTGAATTATGGGATAATTTCCTATTACTTTAACTGTTGAGAACTTCTAATTCATGAGTTAATAAATATATGATATGGTGTCAAACAATTTAGAAAAATAGCACACAGGATACTACAGTAACTACGCGTAGAGCTGTTTCAATTTTATACGACACCCATGAAAAGTTTTAATATTACTCACTGTAATTTTTCAGCTTTAAAATGATCAATAACGCCACCTATAAACCGAGGGAGGTGGAGAAAAAGGGTCTCATTGCTCTTTCTTCCTGGCAGCATTGCCATTATGAAGGAAGCGCTTCACTTTATTAGCTGTTTTGTGTGCCACTGTCTGGTGTGCGAAGTGACAAAAAGCTTTAATATAAGACGCACTTTACTGTTTTGTATGTTGCTACGTTCAATCAAACGAGGCTGCTCGACACCTCGCTCAATTTTAAGGGTACTTTCATAACCGTCGATTATTGTGGCACTCCCCATCCCCTGTCTCCACACTCCAATACATCTGAAATTCGGATGCTAGAGTTCCCACCCTCCTGTTTTAATGCTCTCTGGTCACCCATTTTTTTGTCATTTTCAAAAGAAATCCCTTCTCCTAACCCATAAAACTCAACACGGAAGCACCCAGGGTGTTATATAGACCGCTTCTGACTGCCAATTGAACTGCCTCTACTCTTACAGAACAGTAGGCAATTTTTACAGATATTAAGTCACACAAAAAAGACAACAATTATCCAAGGGCTCGTAAAAGCTATTGGTGTTTTATCTTTTTGTGTCCTTGGTATTTACTTTGCCCTATAATTGCAAAAAACAACAACAACAACAACAACTGAGGCAAGTCCAAAACACTACAGTAAATTAAAAACGCATGAGCAAACCCAGAACACACAAACAAAAAAAATAATAAGCATACACAACAACAACAAATGTGAAAACTGAACATCACAACAAACATAAAAACAAGAGACCTGAAATAAAAAATACTCACTCATTCATCATCTATACCTATACCATCTATACCATCGCCTATATACTGGGTAACGGGGGCCTGGACCCTGTCCCGGGTGACTTAGGGCACAAAGCGGGATACATTGCAGGGGACAAACATAAACACACACACTCATTCACACACTACGGGAAGTTTTCTGCATGTCTTTAAAACTGGAGTATCCGGAGGAAACTAATCAGGCATACAGAATATTATTCAGTATACAATACCAACAATATGACTCTATAGAATTTCTGCTTCGAGACACATGTTCACTATAGAATTTTTCATCAGTTTTATAGAACTCTATAGACCTGAAATAGGACTTTCTAGAACTTCTGCTTTAAAATGTTTTTGTTTCCATCAAAATGTACGTACTATAGCAGGGGTCCAGATCGCTATATACAGTATGCAGTTATTCTAATTACATTACTACGTTAAACATGTGGACAGTTTGATATTTGATTGCTTTGTATATTTAATTGTATTCATATGGAATACAAACAACAATCATTAATCAACTTATATTGAATTTTTATTTGCACACTGCTGGGCTGTAAATAAACGTGAATGGGCTCTGGTTGCTTTGTCATACCAGGCTCTCAGTGCAGGTAATTTTCACGCCCTCACCTCTGCTGTGGATATATTTACTAATCTGTGTTTTTTTTTTTTTTTGCTGTTGCTGTCGTGGTTTGTTTGATTTTCTTTTTTTTTTTCATAGAGGTGCTTTTTATTCTTGCCCCGGGTTCAGAACATATGAGAGAAATGGGTTTTAAACTTCTTGCAGGAAGAATAAACATACATTGAAGTGAGCCATGCTTTGTCGTGCTTTCAGATCTATTTCTTCTACACACTCTGTCTATACAGGGCAAAATGCAAAAAAGCCAAAAAAAAAAAAAAAAAAAAAAACACCTACACCTCAGGAAAAAGGCACTAGATTACTTGTACATTGATTTATCTTGTTTATCAGAAAAGCATCAGGGTCTGGATAGGATTATCACTTGGTCCGGATCTGGAACGCGGTCCACCGTTTAGTGGTTTCCTGGAAAAAAAGGCTACATAGAATGTCTGCTTAGAGGTGCATGTTCTGTAGGTTTTTACTAGATGTATAGAGCTCCACGGACCTGCAATAGGACTTTAGAAAACCTTTACTTCAAAATATGTATTCTTTAGTTTTTTTTTTGCGCAGGTTAGTATAAATCTATAGACCTGCAACAGGACTCTGTAAAATGTCTGCTCTGAGATATATACTCTACATTCTTGTTATTTAGTTCTACAGAAAACTTCAAGCTCTCCATTAGTATTTTATAAAATATTTGCTTGGAGATGGATGTTCCATATTATTTTTATTCAGTTCAATAAAACAATGTAGACATACACTAGGACTCTAGAACTTCTGCTTCAAAATGCATGTCCTCTAGAAAAATACTCAAAGAATTTCTGAATTTCTGCATTGAGACTCATGTTCTGTTTACTCAGTTCTGCAAAACTATATTGACTTGCAAAATGACTTTTGCTTCCAAATGTGTTTTATACTTTTAGTACTCAAAACACCTGCTATGGCCTTGATGTTTTACAGAATTCAAAATCAGAACATGGTAGAGAATGAGGAGATAACATTGTTCATGAGCATCACATGTCCATCCTTATTTAATGGTGGTTAGCCTTTCAGTGCTAGGATATACTGTATGGGAAGAGTTGCATCAGGGCATCTGGTGTAAAACTTTTACCGTAACAATAAAACTATCCCATTACCAAACCATTTATATAGAACCTTTTCTGTAGAACAGAATTACTATAGAATGTTCCCCCTAGCGTACTGGTTCCATATATAAGTTATATAAGTTCTATATACACACTACCGTTCAAAAGTTTGGGGTCACTTGCAAATTTCTTTGTTTTGGTTTAGTGATTTATTTTCTACATTCTACAACAATACTGGGGATTTCAAAACTATAAAATAACACATATGGAATTAGG
>JAQQZS010000010.1:19416974-19428979 GCA_030068045.1 Platyallabes tihoni
GTGTATAAACAAAGTGAACAGCACTGCAGGGTGTATAAACAAAGTGAACAGCACTGCAGGGTGTATAAACAAAGTGAACAGCACTGCAGGGTGTATAAACAAAGTGAGCAGCACTGCAGGGGATATAAACAGTGAACAGCACTGCAGGGAGTATAAACAAAGTGAACAACAATTCATGTTATATAAACACATTTAACAGCACTGCAGGTTGTATAAACAGTAAACAGCATTTCATGGTGTATAAACATACTGAACAACACTGTATGGTATAAAGTATAAACACAGTGAACAGCACTGGAGGGTGTACTGTATAAACAGGGTGTATGGCACTCACATGGACATTTTTTGACACAGAACGCTCCGTACGTGTATTTGGCATTGGGATTGTGCTCTAGCTGGAAACTCGTGGAGTTGTAAATAAAAGGCTGCGGACATTGTGTTACACACGCTCCGCTGTCGTTAAAGTTCGTACAGGCCTGAGGAAAAAAATAAATTTAGTACACAAAGAGGTCACTCATGGCCCTAACTTAAAAAAGAGAAAAATGAAAAAGTGAAAGCATAAAAGACCATAAATAAAAATTAATTACAGACTTTTGACAAAGTTCATAATAAGAGCAAGTTACAGAAAACAAGCTGTTTAATGGCTATTATTGACTTTATGCTAGCATCACTATATAATTGATCTTAAATTAGATACAGTATAGTATTACAATTTATCTAAACCGCCAGAATTTTGAAAAGCCACATAATATACTCAGGACATACTGTATACACTGGCATTATGGTGCAATAAATTAACATAAATTAACCGTTTGTTTGTTTGATTTATACAATTTATAATGAAAAAGTAAGATATGTATTATTTAAATACATTTAATTGATTGTAAATACATAGTTATTTTTATTGATAATTTTATTAAACATTTAATTTAATTTAATTTAAATACATAATTATTTTATTGATATTTTCTCCATTTATTCCAAGAAAAAAAAAATTTTAAGTAAGAAACAAAAATCAGATTTTTTTTCATTTGAATTATTTCATTTTGTTATCTAAACATACTCAGTAATTTTTTTTTTATGTTTAATAATTTCTATAAATATTTACTTTACCAAATATATTTACTAAATATTAAACTGACATTTTATTTATTTTCACTATTGAATATATTGTAGGAACATTAAGCCGCCCCTGAAGCAAAAGTACTATTTATTTCTTCATGTATTTATTTCTGCCAAATCAAAGGAATTGCATGAAACAAACACATAAACTAATCATTACAAAACAAATGTACCTATTATAGAAACAAAAACATAAAACAACCATCTAGTTCAAAAGTCCCAGTTTGACTTTAATGTCTCTCATATTATATTATATTATATTATTATATATATATATATATATATATAAAAAGAGGACGTACGAAGCAGTCGGTGTGTTTGGGTCCCGAACAGCCACCGGCACACTCGCGGTGACAGCAGTCACTGACGTACGGACCGAAGCAGCGACTGTCACACTGCTCAGCACACACCGTCTTCGTTACTGACACACACACACACACACACACACCCACACACACACACACACATTTTGTATTATTAATCAATTGTACCATTTTGTTTAAGTTACATCACAGCGGAGCTGGTGGTGTAGTGGTTAGCACTATGACCTTGTGCCTCAAGGGTGGAGGGTTTGACTCCTGCCTTGGGTCTCTGTGTGTGGAGTTTCTGTTTGTTGGGTTTCCTCTGGGTGACCCAGTTTCATCAAACAGTCCAAAGACGTGCAGATTAGGCCAATCAGCATTTCCAAATTGCCTGTAGTGTGTGAATGAGTGTCCAGGATGTACCCCGCCCAGTACCCTGAGGCTCCTAGGCTAACCTCTAAACCTCCCGCATGCCTGCACAGGATGAGCGGTATAGAAAATGAATGAATAGTATGTTTATAACAACTGATATATACCTTTATAACCACGAGAAGTTCATTTACACATTAAAGGTGCATTTATTTATTTACTTTAAATTCCTGGCTTTCACAATTCCTCAAATTCACACTTCAGGCCACTGTAAATCCTGCGGACGGGGCTTTATATACATGGAGGGGAATTGTACAAATCTCAAAAATAAAAAGACTCATCTTACCTAACGCACCTTTAACTCACCAGATACTATACATTATTTTGACTTGCTACAGCATGTGCTGTGTAAAACCAGGAAGAGAAAAAAAGCCTATGTGTCGCTCTTTGCTGTACTGCAGAAATTCCCTGCAATTACTGTAACTGTTTAAATACAGCGTGTCAGTCGCATCAATATGTTTGCGGATCTGGAAGCTTCTCTCAACCTGAACTTGGCGAGTCCCTCTGCAATTATCGCCCACGCTGCGATCCGTACCTCCAATAGAGTTATCGTTGGAACCGAGACTCTGATTAGAAAAGCTGCAGGAGTCAGGAGGAGTCAACATGTAGGAGGAAGAAGGCAACGAGGGATGCACGGACCTTGTCGCGATTTTTCAAAAGAGCTGCCAAGCGATCAAGCGTTCTGCTCCGCGGCCTCCCTTCGCTGTCTATTATACAGTGCAGGAGTTCATGATGAATGTGTCTGACATAACCTGTTTGTATTTTTTCGCCTCAATGTAGCACTTACTCATAGCTCAGAGAAAGAGCTTCGCAGAATAAAAACTCTGACACTAATAAACGCTGTGATCGGGCGCTACACAGCTGTCAGATATGTAGCGTTTAGTTAAGTCAAGAGAGGAAAGTTCTTTGGGTTTCGGAGGTACTGAAGTTGATTTTTTTTAATCAAAATTATGTAAATGACCTGTGTGATGTTCACGTCTATGAGTTTGCCAGATTTTTTTTCTTTTAACCAGGCTTTTTGTCCATCGTCTAGATCACACTTCTTTGAACTGAAAGAAACTTGATAGAAAATACAGACTAAAGAATAAAATTACTTCTTTCTTTCTCATAATAATAATAATAATAATAATAACGATAATAATAATAATAATAATAATAATAGAGCAAAAGACTGATGAATAATAAAGCATAACATTTATATTTTTTATTTAAAGTTTACTAATACAGTATTCATCACAGCAATTGTCAAATTTATCGCTACAAAATGTTTTTAAATTTACCTAAAATGTCTTCCTCACTCATTAAATCATATAGTTGGTGAGCAGCTTATAATAAAATAGCACTTGATCCAGCACACTGTGCTATTACCAGAGCTCGGAGCTTTAACCATGATGCATTTAGGATAGTATTTTACATTTGAAAATGAACAAAAGGAAATAAGTTTAATTATGTTTTAATAGACCTAAATAAATCCAGTAAAGTAAATAATATTACTGTGGTCATTATTAATTTACAGGAAATGGTAAATGAGAGAGCATTAGGCCTTACACAGTGTGTGTACTGGTCTGTAGGGCTCCTATTACAGCATGTTCCTGTGTTTTAATATCTTTTAAAATAGAGCTCTAAGACACAACTTGTGAAATCTGTGAGATATTTTAAATGTTGAATTTGGACACAAGTTTAAATTGATTTTCTACATTCTACAACAATACTGGATTTCAAAACTATGAAATATCACACATGGCATTATGTACAGTAATTAAGTACCAACAACAACAACCATTAGTGGTTATTTGAAAACATGGAGGTCAGCCTTTCGGGAACAGTATTGTGTCAAGTACATTTGCAAAACCCATCAAGCTCCATGATGAAACAGTCTCTCATGAAGACCTTCCCTGGAAAGCAAGACAAAAACTGACCTCTGCTGCAGAGGAGACGTTCATTTAGAGTTGGAGTTAGAGTTAATAAAAATCAAGAAAAACCATAGAATTAGGGGTAAATTAACTTTTGACTGGCAGTGTACTGTAGGTTAATTAACAAAATATTGCCCTTTGTTGTTTCTGTTGTTGTTGCTGCTGTTGTTGTTGTTGTTGTTGTCAATGCGGTGTGATTTACTGGAAAAGAAGTCTGCTAAATACTGTTATTTAGTTGCTTCATAACTTATTAAAAAAATATGTTCTTGGTGACTTGAACTTCTATAAGTCGTATTTCTATATTACTATAAATAATGATATATTGTGTTTAACATCTTTAGTTATATATATATATATATATATATATATATATTATTTTTAAATACATTTTTAATACTTTTTTAAATAATTCTGTTAATACTTTCCCCAGTGTGTGTTCATGTACAGTATTGTCCCCTTATATGTGTACATCATGTACAGTAGTACATGAAGAGAGTTTAAATACCGAGCCAAATGAGCAACATAAGACAAATAGAAGTTGAATGTAAATGCTACAGAAAATCATTTTCAGCAGCTAAATGTAATACCACCGATCTGTTTCAACATTTAAAGCACAATCACTTTACTGAATGTGAACAGCACCTGGCTTAAAATGAAAGAGAGAGAGAGAGAGAGAGAGAGAGACTGACAAGCACCCAGCTACAAGTTCCTCGACAAAGCAGCTCTCAATAATACAAGCATAAACACATGTTACACAATATGAATAGTTTAATAACACACCTTGTTCATATGTGTGTAAAACTCCAAATCCCACTTCTTAACCTTTAAACCCTCTCTGTTATTACATTTCTATGCTGGTTGTAATCCCGACACCAAGCCAGTTGAACTGAGATGAGATTGCATGCCTTTTGGAGTAAATAAAAAACAAACACTGTCTTTGACGATTACTTACAGATCTGGCACTGATCCTCATACGGACCCCAACACCGTCCGTTACAGTAGCGATGGCAGCGTTTACCTGTGGAGGAAAAACATCAAACCTGATTAATATGGAGGACAAAAGGAATACAGTGGGTGGTGTAGTGGTTAGCTCTGTCGCCTGGCTCTTCCCGAGTTCGATTCCCGTCTCTGTGTGCATGGAGTTTTCATGTTCTCCCAGTGCTTGGTGGGTTTCCTCCGGGGACTCTGGTTTCCTCCCACAGTCCAAAGACCTGCAGATTAAGCCATTTTGCGTTCCCAAATTGTCCATAGTGTATGAATGAATGTGTGTATGTGTAAGTATGTGTGTGTGCCCTGAGATGGATTGGCACTGTGTCCAGGGTGTGCCCCGCCTCGTGCCCTAAGTCTCCAGGGATAGACTCCAGGCCCTCCGCGACCCTGAATACAGGATAAAGCGGTATAGAAGATGAGTGAGTGAGTGAATGATGAATGCAGCAGCAACTCAACATGCGAACGCCCCGTTTCACGAATGTTGGCCTTAAGATCTGAAATTTTGCAAGAAATTTGCCTCGGCATGTGAAGCATTTTCGGCATACATGCGACCGAACTGGGCCAAACCGAATGCAGGCTGAGTTGCATGTATGTCTGCGAGTTAAAATGTTTTTGATGTGTGTCTGTTTTTTGCATTTTGTGCAAGATTTAGTGAAGACAAAGCGCCATGGGTACCAAGAATGTTATCCAGGACGGTAGCAAGAAGAAAACAGAACCGCTTTCAGTTTGGTTTTTAAAGCAGCCGGTGCCAAGAGGAATCATAAATTAAGGTTAAGTGAGGTTTAATGTCTATTTATTTCATATTTTACTTAATGTACACATGTGTTTTCTTAATGTTTTGACTGTTTTTATATGTAGAAATATGATTATAGTGTTGGAAATTGGTAATATGGTGATATTTTTATTAGTTTTATTAGTTTTATTAGTTTTATTTTATTCGTTTTTATTATTTACCCTCGACTGTTCCAAACACTGGATATGTTTGTTTTGGTAGAGATAAAAGTGAGCTGACAGACATTAATATGTATTTCTATCTCTCAGTCCTGTGTGTGTGAGTGAGCATGTGTGTGTGCGTGTGTGTGCGTGTGTGTGTGTGTGTGTGTGCACTCCTGACAAAACAGAGTCTGTTAAAAATAATTACACTTCACTAAAGACCTACTTTAAATGTGCTTCATAATGACTAGACAGTCGATTACATACAAATGGCAGCGTAATTAGGGGAGAAAAACGCTGCAATTAATTTAGCATGAAAAGCGTGTCAAGTACCGTTTAACACCTATACAAGGGCTTATTAAAAAAAGGTAACTGTACACATTAAACAGGAAGTGCTGAATATCATTTCCTTCCACTAACGAAAGAAGGCTTTAAAACCTTTTCCAACAGTTTGGTCTGTACAGAGGCAGGAACGATCTAAGCTACAAACTTTTCTTCATTATGTCTCTATAGACATACAGTATATTAACAGTAAATGGGATTTAATTCCCTGGAACTAAAGGAACGTCAAAGCATGTTCACTGTAGGATTAGGTTTGAGGAATCGTTCAAGCGAGGTTGTTTTGGATTCACATCGCATCTAAATTGCATGAAATATCTCGAAATGAATGAAAAGATACATGTATGGAGGAACCCAGCGGCCATACAGCAGTACCGAGTACTCACGGATCATGACAGGAAAGTCTCAGGCCTATTATATTTGTGAAGAGACTCAATTCCAGATGTGCCAGATTGGTAATATTCTTTTCACACTTCAACCATCAAGTGTTCACCATACCTTACCACCACGGCTCAAAGAATGTTAAATCCTTTCCCTAGAGGAGCAGGAAAGTTCCTGAGGTCTGTCATGCAAGGAACCGATAAGTCATGAGGACACACATCACATTGCTACTACTATTATTATTATTATTATTACTATTATTATTATTACACCTAGATTTATCTCCATTTTCTCAATTCTAGTTCAAAGAAGCCAGTAACACAAATCAGGATGTTAGTTATAACAAATCGGTTGTAACTTTGCACAAATATGAGGTGTGCGACATTAACTCACATGTAAAGCCGCTGTTGTTGGATGGCACCACCAGAAGCTCAGCTCGAGGGTTCCTCATGATGTCCTGCCAGTGGATGGTGTCAGTGTGGCACAGGAATTTGTTCTGATCCACATACACACCACCGTTCAGGATCTCTGACAGGACATACATATGAAGTTTGTGTTAGTCTTTCGGCTGCTCATGGCGAGGGATTGCCACAACTGACAATCTGATCCACACAACAACGTGACGCAACCATCCCATTTTATCCAGGCTTAAGACACGGCACTGCATCCAGTGTCATGACAGGCGAGAATCCTACCTCTCAGCCACCAATTTCCCCGGACATACATATAAATATAAATAATAATGGCATTACTTACTTCATAATGTTAATTGTGTAAACCTACGACTTCCTGGTAAGTACAGTAGGAACCAATAGTTCGTTTTAGCATGGGATGTGGAATTAATCATAGAGTTTTCCTGACATATTTCTTAATTGTAAAAGATTATGGTCTGCGGTAATTGAATCATTCATAATTACGACACATGTCCAAATAACACTAATAAGAAGTCAGGAAAGATGTTCAAGGCCCAGCGATTTTAGACACGATGAATTTGCATACACCTTGTACTGCCAGTGAGCCAGGCTAATATTTATGCACGACAGATTTGTTGTATCATATCAACAACTTATTAGGAAATTCAGGACCACAGCTTCTGCTTGGCTGTTGGAGACTCATTAACATTTAAGTACAAGTCAAGGCTGAATTATTTAAAGCTGAATTAATGAAGTCAACAGCATGCATATGAATGTGTTCGTACTAAATCACAGACTCAAAATGAGAGAAATAGGACACCTTTTTTCTATTCTTTTTTTATTTTATTGATGCTACTTAAAGGCAGGACAATGTTTGCTACTGCATATATACAGTAGGTGTAATATAACATTGTGCTGAAATGGATGAGTAAATAAATAGATGTCTCAGTCAACCAATTGTTGGAAGGATTTCACCCATCACATTTTTTTTTTTTTCGACCAGTCATGTATGTACATATGTATATAGACAAAAGTATTTGTCCAAATCTGTTCATTATTAAATAAAGGTGTTACAATCAGGACCCTTATCCCCAGTGAAGGGTGATCCTAATACCTCAGCAGACCAAGACATCTTGGACAGTGCTATGCTTTTTATTAACTTTGTGGCAACAGTTTGGAGAAAGCCCTTTCATTGCAGGTTTGGACAAATACTTTTACAGAACACATACCCTGAACAATGCAGAGTTTGATACTTGTAATATAATTTTGATATATTAATTTGATTAATATATTTTATTAATTTGTTATTATATTTTATATTGTTTGCACCCAAGCATATGTCAACATTAAACAAAAGGTTTTTGAAATTAAATAACAGTGCACATTATTATTATTTTTATTATAAATAATAATAATAATAATAATAATAAACATAGCTGGTTTGTTTGAAGGGAGCTTGCCATGTAGACTACTCCGAGCAGTATTTATATGATGTATATAAAATGTGGCATACAAAAACAATTTGAAATAATATAAAATCAAAGAGCAGCAGAATAATAAATAAATAAATAAAGTTTTAATGTGATGTTAAAATGCAGTATTTAAAAAGAGTCTTGTATTCCAGAGTCTTGTATTATACCTTCCAGTACTGTATTATACCAGCATTATTTAGTAGGAAGTAATTTATTTCCAGTATAAATTAAAGTGCGTATTGTAGGTGGCATGAAAGTAATGTACCAATTCATTTCCCCCTAGCTTACCTTCAAGAAACCAGTGAAGAAGAACCGGTGTGCATTTAGCCCCATATGCTTTTTGGGCCTAATGTCCCATGTGTCGGTGTGCTTTGAGGAAATAAATGTTTGTCTTTCATTCATTCATTTGACAGCTCGTTTATGGGGATATTGCACACTTTATGGAATTTGCTCGAGCTCATCGATCAAGCTGACAGCAAAAGCTGCTCTTCAGGCTCTTGTTTTTTTTTTTTTGTTCAAAAGACAACAAGTAACATGGACACCAGAAATGAGCAGGTTTTAAGCAAAAACCTAAAAATCTGTGGGTTAATACCGGAGACCCTTGTGTGCTTCCTCACTGCTGCTGTAGCTCACCTCTGAACATCACTGAGTTCTACAGTATTGTGTTGTTAGTGCCGGAGTGAACGCCTCTGTGTGTGTGTGTGTGTGTGTGTGTGTGTGGGAATCACCACGATGAATCTTATGTAGCTTGTTTTCCAGGTTTTTGTTTTTCCTAGGGTCGGGATTTCCTTTCTATTTTGTAATTTGGGATTTTGACTTTTTGGATCTCTTCGCTACGAGTTAGACCTAATCCACTGGAAATACGTGAATTCTGTAGACTGACTTACTAGATACATCCTGGTGAGCTCATTATAGTCCTAAACTATCGGCATCCTACTCCTAATTTCTTCCAAGTGAGTGAGAGAAAGTCCATAAAAAGTTGGAAATGGTGGAAATGACAGTCCTGCATGTTAGAAACTGCAGCCCGATACTGAAAGCAGCTGTTAAAGCATTCTGTTAGGACTGTCACTGTATGTGGTAAAGGTTGTGCCACATTATGTAGTTCTTCATTAAAAAGCCAAGGCATTTTCATTTGCTTTTGGAAATAACTTTACATAGATATGTGCTGTTTTACAGTATATAACGTTTTCATCAGATATACTGTAGGTCTCCGGGGCTCTTAAATGTCCCATATTTTACTATCTCCTTAACATGTTATGACTGGTCTCAGAACTCCACCAAAGTGTATGTGCTGATGCTCCAGCTGAGATGATTCATTTTCATATCTCAATTTCCCTTCACTTCAATCCCCATATATATCCTACATACTTTTGGTTTTCTCTTAGAGATGAGAAAAAAAAAATTGATTCAATTACTTTTATTTTGTGTGACAACCCATGTATCGATTTTGCCTGACTCCAAAATCGATTAAAATTTTTTATTTTTTTTTCATTTCTATACTTTTGCCTTTGAGCTGGTAAAACATTGCTGTTCCGCTATAATCCTGCAGGTGTGGGCCTGTCAACATGCTCCTCGGAACATCAGCTGACTGATATATCCATTGCTTCTGTGGCAGATAATTACAGTCAGGTTGCCATCTAAGCACTCACTGGTGAAGGACCTTGTTCAAGGGTCCAACAGTGCCAACCTGGCAGCATCAGGTTGCCAGATTACTCAATAAAAGAATTATTATCGAATCAGGATATTAATAAAACAGAATTGCAATACAGATTGATACCCGGCACCTGGGTATCGTGATAATATGGTATCGGCTGGTCCCTGGTGATTCCCATCCCTATTGACTATGTAAATGAACTCCTCCTAAGCCCCACCCTTTCAGACAAACCAAGGGAAACACATGGGTCACATGGGGGATCTAATTGCCTTGTTTAAACCCTGGCTAATACAAAATAAATATAACACACAAAGCATAGGATTATTATTTTTCACACTGGTCTGAGTGTCTAAACATCACTAGAAAGTATTTACTTTCCATAAAAGATCCCCATCTTTAAAAAAAAAGTCGCTTCCCACTATGCATGCAGACAGTGGGGCATTCGTAGCAGTCTTGCTTTGATTCTTTTTCCAACATCCATCATTCCATGCTACCCACAAAGTAATAAAACCATAATAAGGATCATGTGGCGCACAGTCTGCAGGGTCATAGAAGTTCAAATGTATAGTAACGTACGCAATAAAAGAACTAACTGTCAATCGTCTGTGCTTACAGTATGTGGTCCAAAGTTGTACATTGTGTATACACAACATCTGTTTAACAATATATCCAAAAAAAAAAAGAGGGAATACAGGGAACTACAGGAACGAGTACCTGTGAGGTTGTTGAGTCCAAGTTGACGCAGTCCGGCGTATTCATCTCTCCTGTAGTTGAGGAAGATGGCCAGAGCGTAACGGCCTTCGTACAGCTTGGCACCGCGGATGATGCGCAGGTTCTCCAAAGGCAGATAATCGAACTGGTTCAGAGCCACCAGGACATAACCGGTCACCTCACGGATTGACTAGGAACACAACAGGAACACTGAATACAGGAAATACCAAAGACGTCAAGTAAACATTTCTGGAAGAAGTCTACAGTGTCAGAGATATTTGTAGTAGGAAACAGTTGTTTATACAGTAACTAGCATGTAAAAGATCTGTTTATGTGTGATTGTGTAATTGAAATAATCTACTCCAGTTATTAGCCGTAACACCACCCCTTCAAAGACTGTTTTCATACTCGTACTAATTATTTGCGGTCACTCTACCTAGTATAGTACATTTATATCTCGTTTTAGAATTGTCAAAAAAAAAAACAGAAGATAAAAATGTATCGATCATGAACACATTCAGTGTGTGCCCACTATTAAAGAAAAGTTGAACACACATACACACACACACACACACAAAAGTTCCATGCCATAACTACCGATGCGAAACTTTTGTCAGAGAGAATAGGCAACGACTACAATTCCCTGACACGCTGCACAATGCACCAGGAAATTCGAACAACGTGGGCTGTAATTAGTCAGATTATACCTTACAGCTCCTGTAATTATCAAGTAAGAGGTTGGGTCGTGTCAAATTCGAGTGGGTTCTGCATGAAAATAACCTCGTTGGATATAGCTTGTCTGCATAACAATTAAAAAAAAAAAAAATAAACAGGTCACACGCTTCATGTTCATAACAATCGTGAACAGATGAGGTGCATAAACCTCAAGAGTTCGGAGTTGTACTATAAAATCTAGCTGTTCGGCAAAAATTCTGTTTGAATTTAAAGTGAATGTTTTTTTGTCTACCAGTGACCATCATTTAAACATCATTTAAACATTTAAAAATTTCACTAACGCACATGATTTAGTTTTCTGCTATCACACCGAGCATTTCAGGTTCATGCAGGGAAGATGGGGCTAAAGTCGTTCAGTCAGGAAGTGATCATTATGAATTTAATTATCTGTACAGAGGAACCTCGGATTGAGAGTAATGTGGTTTGCGAGTGTTCCGCAAGATGAGCAAAGATTTTTAATAAATTTTGACTTGAAAAACGAGCAAGTCTTGGTTTACTAGTGGGCTAATAAACACTTATCTGTCGGGATATATTTTTACTTTTTTAAAGTTAAAGTGCAGGTTAATTTGTTTTATTTTTACTTTATATTTTGTATTAATTATTTTTATGTA
>JAQQZS010000010.1:19445180-19455595 GCA_030068045.1 Platyallabes tihoni
ATCAGTACTCGGTATCGGCCGATACCCTGAGCCCAAGTATCGGAATCGGTATCGGGAGGGAAAAAATGGTATCGGAATATCTCTAGTTTTTTATTTTGCCTGACTTAAATATGAATTATACTCATAAGGAAACCTTTGGCTGGAAATACTAATACCATTACCACTACTACTACTACTACTACTACTACTACTACTATTTCAATTCAATTAAACTTTATTTATGGTCATTTTCTCAAAGCAGCTTCACAAAAATGAAAAGAAAATTTGAAAATAAAACTTATGGAAGTGTGTATGTGTGAAAGAAATGTGTTTAGATAATAATGAGATTGTCCCTGATGAGCAAGCCAAGGGTGACGGCGAAAGTGGCAAGAAAAAACTCCCTGAGATGACAATAGGAAGAAACTTTGAGAAGAACCAGACTCAACAGGGAACCCATCCTCAGTCGGGTGATAACGGATATAAATTATATAACATCATGTGTGTTATGCAGCTAAAAGTTCAGCTCAGCACAGGGATGAGTCAGCAGGTGCAGAGGGCAGATGGGGTCTGGGTTCGATTCTCACCTTGGGTCTGCATGCATGGAGTTTGCATGTTCTCCCCGTGCTTGGTGAGTTTCCTCCAGGTACCCTGGTTCCCTCCCTTAATCCAAAGACATGCAGATTAGGCTAATTGGCCTTCCTTGTATGCCTGTAGCATGTAAATGAGTGTTTAAGTGTGTGTGTGTGTGCCCTGTGATGGATTGATACACCCTCCAGGGTGTAGCCCACCTCATGCCGTAGTGGGATAGGCTCCAAGCCCCCCAGGATTATATACACCGGATAAAGCAGTATAGATGATGGATAAGTGAGTAAGATGACATCATTGATTCCTCCATCTTTGAAATTGATTCCATCAATTTTTCATTTTATTCTTTTCTATTCCTTTTATTCATCCTTCAACTGCTCCATCTTAATAAATTTTTACTCCAACTACTTAATTGATTCTTCCATTTATCTACTGGTCTCTTCCACCTGATTAATTGATTCCTTGATGCACTCAGTCAGATCCTTTCTTTAGCAAATCAATTCCTCCATTCTCCCAATCGAGTCTTCTATCTAATTCATTTCTGCCTCCATGATTCCTCTATCTACTCCCTTTTTCCAAATCAAACTCACTGATTCTTTAATCTCCCTCACTGATTCCTCCATCTTATTTATTATTTCCACCATGCACTTGATCAAATCAAAGCTGATCGATTCATTTCATTTTATTTAATCGACTCCTCCAAATACTTAGTTGATTCTTTTGGATCTACCTCATTGATTCCTTCATCTACTTGACTCATTCATTCCTCAATCCAAACCTTCTCTCAAGCTAACTAACTCCTTTTTTTCTACCAAATTGAATAAACCGATACCTCCATGTACCAAATTCTTGTGATTTATCTACCTACCCAAGTCCATAATTTACTTTGTTGATTCGTTAATCTCATTGATTATTCTGCAGGTTCTACCAAAACTAATGCTTTCATCTAAGGAATTGATTTATCAATCCATCTAATCAAATCTTCTCCAATGCTAACTGATTTATTTTTCTACGTAACTGATTCGTCAATTTATCTGATCAAATTCATCATCTATTTAATCGACACTTTGATCTGCAAAACTAAGTCGTCCAACACTGATTCACCCATGCACCTAATCATATCTTCTCCAGAGCTAACTGATTACCTTATCCGTCTAATTTAAAATTAATTTAATTCTAATTCTAATGAATTCAAATACCTCGGAAACTAATTCCTAATTAACTGATTCCTATCTAATTATCTATCTAACTGATTCTTCCCTTTATCTAATTGACTCCTGCAAATGATTTATTGATTCCTCCAAGTGCCTCATTGATTCAACTCATTGATTTCTCAGTATACTAACTGATTAGTTCATGTTGTCACTTGACGTTTCTGTCACAAGTTTCTATTGTCTCACATCGGTTAGTTAGTTTTGAGTATATGTGTGTGCATGTGTGTGTGTGCATGGACAGGTGCCAGAAGTTTAAAATGTTTTAATTTATAGCAGTAGTATTGAAGACAGTTTGGTATTATTTCAAAAGCACCAGTGAAACCAATGACAAGTATAAAATCAATGTATTAGTGAAACACACACATACACACACACACAGTTTAAAAGTCCTTGCTTCCCTGTTTAAAAGACATAAAAGTGCCAGTAAGTTACTTTTTTTCTCCTACCATCAGTATGTGGTGTGGAAGAGAGAAAGAGAGAGAGTGTGTGCGTGTGTGTTTACAGGGTAGCACTGTAGGGAACTGAAGTACATCTAATGTGCGATGATGAGCCTCTGAGCCAAACCGCCCTCATTCTGTCTCTATAAACACACTGAAAACAAGATCAAGGTCGGGGATCCCTTCCTCGCCCCCTGAAGGAACAAACGCGTCCGTAAACATGAAGACTGAAATAAGGGGGAAAAAAAACCTAAGTGAAAACCACATTGTTGTGCTTCTTCACAAGTACGTACTTCTGGCTATAATGTTCACATGTAACACTAAGTTTTTCGTGCCTGATATCGGTCCAAGTGCTGGATTAAGTGCTATTCTGTGAACTGCCGAATAACAAGTGTACGCCATGTTCGGCTCGACGCTCGGCATCTTTTCATTCACATATTATTATGAGTATTAGCTTGCTCATTTTTACGCCAGCGTATTTGATAGCAAAAAGAGTCTGTATTTTCTATCTCTTTGACTTTTGCGCAGTTCTAAGAATAGTATCTAAAAATTCCGGACGTAAACATTTACTTAGCTCTACACTGTAGTGTATAAAACCCCATCCAACCTTGCCTACCAAATGGAATTCGCTCTTCTAATCAATTATTCATAAACAATCCCACATGGACATGACTCCCACATAACGCCCACATGGACAGGAACGTTTTCCAAAATGGCTTGGGATTGCTTCAGATAGCAGCGGTGAACTTGGCCCCGATTCAGGCTCCATGAATCCACAAACCCAAGACTGGCGCATGCAGACAGGCACCGGTCCATCTGCCCGTGTGTCAGCAGAAATCAGGATTAACACAGAGATCATGGCTGGATTCGCACATGCATGCTTCAGGCAAAACAGGGCACATGCTGAGACAGTGGAAAAACAACAAAAGAGCAAAAGTTGAGTTCACATCTCTACCAGGCTGTCATGGGTATTCGGCTTATATTATATCAGCTACTGTACATGAAGTTCCTTGCGTGTGAAAGGCAGGATTAGGATCACTCATGTTCCTGAAAAGGTTAAATCCATAACATGTTGTTTAACTGACATGTTGCTGTATTTCCATGGAAACGTGACAAAGGGTGGAATTTTCCTTTAAACCATCTTACAGTCAGTCATTGTCACCAGGTCCAAGAAGACAACGAGCTATAGCTAGTTCTTATCTCTTTAAACAAAAATTTCTACATTTGTTTTAAAAGTAAAACTGTAAATGAAGTCCAGAAAGATGAACTCATGCCTTTATGTATGCTACAGTAGCACTTGCATTATTAAAATTGTTGTCTCTCGTTGTGGTCCCAAACATGACTTTGATGGTGAAACGAACGTGTCTGGCGTTCAGCTGCAGCAGAGCGACTGCGCATAAGTATCTCATCCCTATGAGAAACAAACCGTCACAGCAAACCATTCCGAACTACAGCGATCAAGTGCAGACCGGCAGCGAAACAGAAACGGACGTTTCCTGGACACCGTGCCAGCTGACCGAGCTAACGGTAATAACGTCCTACCTCATCGGTACGATGAAGCTGATCATAGTAAGTCCATCCTTCACAATCTTCACTTCATAATCCTTAAATACAGCTTTGACAGAGCCAATCTGTGGCATCTGGTGCTTCGCCGTATGAGCTTGGAAGGAAAGTGATGGCTTTGTTACAGGATTGAAGAAATCCCTGGCTGAAATGTCAGGAAGAATAACAAGAGGATAAGCGTAAAAACTGATGCGCTGCCGGCTACGCCAGCATCGTTTTTGATTCGAGCCAATTTAATTACAAACCTGCAGCACAATCGAGTCGACTCCATACAATTGTCAATGCATTTTGTTTTTTCCTTCTTCCTTCCAAAAAAAAAAAAGACTTTTTTTGATATCAGTATCAGAGAAACCATGCTGTACAGGACATGGGAAAGCACTGAGCATTGGGCAGAACCAGAACCAAGTCTATAAAACATGGGCCTTTGAGGTCCAAGGTGGGATGCAGCCAACTAAACAGCACTTGGCACTGTTATCTTCTTCATGCCTTACAGGCTCCGAGCGGTGCCAACTGGCAGCAGCAAACGCCTCTTTAATTTTCCACTTTATATTTCTCACTTGGACACTAAAACCAGACTTATTCATGGCGAGTTTATTTAGACTTGGGTTTTTAGCACGTGTAATGGCGGGTTGGTACAAAAAGTTGTTAGCACCCCAGCTAGCACGGTCAATATGAAGTAAACAGCTATTTTTACAACATATAAAGTAGCAACAAGTGTCTTTTGGGTTTTTTCAGAAACTTAGTGTAAACAATCAGCTTCCAGCAGTGCTGCTAATGTAAAAAAAAAAAAAAAACTCTCTTAAAATCACACGTATTCAAATTTTAAAAATTTAATTTGATAAAAATTTGGGGGTTTTTTTTGTAGCTGTTACATAATGATATTATGTCTATTTTACTATGTACAATAAATTACGTTTATATATTTGATTTATTATATTTGATTAATATGTACATATAATTTATTCACTAATTCCATTGTTGTAGTTTGTTTTGAGATTTTTTTTTTGTTTAGGTTTTTGAGCTTTCAACTGTTTCAGAATTTTATATTTTCATATATACAGTATATATATATATATATATATATACAAGACTTGCAAGACTTGCAAAATATGCAAGACTTTTTGAATAGAATTTTGAACATTGGAAGGTTTATTTATTTATTTATTCATTTATTCCTTTAGGGTATTTCAAGTATATATACATTCCAACTCAGGACGAATCCATTTCCTTTGTAATTTAGAATTCTGCATACACTTTTAACTAGACGGTGGTGGCTCAATGTGTTAAGACTCTGAGTTACTGATCAGAAGGTCGGCAGTTTGAGCCCCAGTTTGTTGCTGTTGGGCCCTTGAGCAAGGCCCTTAACTCTATCTGCTCCAGGAAGGCCGTATAATGGCTGACCCTGAGCTCTGACTCCAGCCTACTAACAAGAAGCTGGGATATGCAACGAATTAAGAACTTTATTGTGCATTAAAGTATTTGACAAATAAAGGCTTACCTTCGCTAATTTCTTGTAGTCAAAGATTAAATAGTTAGGTTGAAGATTTTAAAAATGTTCTTCTGTCAGTTGTAACAGAATCTAAAAACATATCCATTTAAAAAGTAATATACTGTATGTATGAAAAGTAAGAATTATTAAATTAATCAGTGCTTTGATTCAACAACAATCACACCTGTATTGTTATTCCACAGCCTAAAGAATAGCATGTGATACAGTCCATCAGATTGTTTTGCATTTTAATGTTCTGTTTATGGTTATATGTCATAATTTATAACATTAAATCCTATTCTGTTTGTCTCTTAATGCAGTATTATTCATTACTTTTATTAAACAAAATGTTGTTTTACATTAGTAAAGCAAAGGTAAAAGTTTAATCTGATACAGTTAACACTTACACCTCACCTACAGTATATTTCTTTCATAAAGTTCATAATTATAAATTTCATTTAACAGCATTAAGTTATATATTTGTTTGTTTAACATTACATTAAAATGTAAATTTCAGCATCACAAACTGAATGCTGTACAAAGTCTGCACCAATCAAAAACCATCCCCATACAAACTCCAAAGATAGAGCTGTGATTAGAACGGGCAGGCGTTTCTGGATTTTGTAGCCCATCGCCACAATTGAACTCCGTCCAACCTGGCTGTCAATCTTCGTCAACACATCAAGAATAGGAAGTTCTAACTGTCTTCCACTACCCACGAGCAGCTTGGATGCCAGCGGGGAGCATTGTATCTGCCCTATTCCAATCACGGTCCCCGCTGGCACCCGAGCCATCCCACCTGCTGGTCATTTCTCTTCACTCGCTGCGAAATTGATACACAGTCCTACGGCTCCAAATTGTCTGTTTGGATAAACAAGAGTTAGAGCGCGTGAAAGTCAGCCAGAAAAATAAATAATATATATATTTGTTTGAAAATCGGGGTGCATATTGTGTGCAGTGGCAGGATTTTACTGGAAAAATGAAGCATGTTTATAAGCCGTATCGTTTTCAAAAAATATTATCTGCAAGCATGCATCTTTTTTATTCCATTTTCGTTCAAACTTTTTCATCTTGGTTTTTAGACATTAGGAAAACAGATTTGATGTAAAGTATGCTAAAAAAGAGTCATCTGGTATTCACTGAGCAAAAATTGACACTCTTAGTGTAGTCAAATGTGTCATTTACTATAATTGTCTGTCAGATTGAGCCCGGATTATAGTCAAAGATTAGTTAATTTCCGGTGCATTTCAAGCGATCATTAATGAAAAATGCCGACTTAATGCCAATATCTGCGCATCATGGACAAAGTATAAAATACACAAACCTTTACTTACTGTAAGTAAAAGAGATTCACTATAATACATTTTCCTCAAGTAGAAGTAAAAGTTCTCCATTCACTTGTATACTAGAGCAAAAGTACTCAACTTAAACTCACTTAGGTATCAAATGTACAGGGTTTGTATGAGCTCATATTAGCCTCTCTCTCTCTCTCTCTCTCTCTCTCTCTCTCCTTTCAAATTGCAAATTGTCATCAACCAGCTTAGCTTCTGATTTCAAGCAACTTTTGCATTATTAAGCATACCTCGAAGAAAAGGCACGTCATGCACTTACAGGTAATAGTCCCACATAATTCCTGCTTCAAATACTACACACCTCCTTCGTTCAATAACAAATTGCCATGCAGAAATGTAGGTGACTAACAGAACCAATATGTGAGGCTATTTGAGCAGAGTTAAAGTAAAAAGTATTCTCTAATAAAACTATTCAAGTTAAGTATGTGAAATATGTTCTAACGTACATTAACAAAGTAAATTTCCATGGTTATCTCCCTCCTCTGCTGCTCACGGGTGTGTATGGCTAACTGGAACTAGCCAGATAGCTAACCAGGTACTAGCCGTAAAGCCATATGGCTAATGAGGGGAAAAAAAACTGCTCAATTTATACTAAATACACCGTAGTTCAGCTCAGTGGGCTGGCAGAAGCTTTAATGTACTCATATTCACCTCATATTTATTTGTTTTTGACTGACAGACTGAAAAATCCCAAACTATCAAATCATTGTACTGTGCAATTAAACTCGTTA
The DNA here is from genome assembly GCA_030068045.1 of Platyallabes tihoni. Lineage (NCBI taxonomy): Eukaryota > Metazoa > Chordata > Actinopteri > Siluriformes > Clariidae > Platyallabes > Platyallabes tihoni. The sequence goes on from JAQQZS010000010.1 coordinate 19,452,531, forward strand.
TTAATTAATCATTAGTTGATTAGTTTACGCAAACCCAAGACCAATAAAGGACTGGTTTCCAAATCTCATAACTTGTCAAAAACGCAACTTGATAAATGTACAGCATTCATAGTTGTTTTATGTTCTACTAGAATAAAAACCTTCCTACTGATCACATAACTAGAGAAAGATTGTCAGCAAGCTAGTGTTAGCTTAGCCTAACTAGCTAGGAACTTTACCTTGGTTTATTCAAAGAATCAAGTTTTGAACTTTCTGCAAATAGCTATTTAAGTAAAATCTTTCTTTTTTTTTTAGGTTTTCTTTAAAGTGTTAGTCTTGAATTGTGTCGCTTTTTTGTTTGTTTCACAAATACAGGATTTTTATTGTTCATTCATATTTAATGTGTTTGTCTTCTGGCTGAATGTTGTTTCCCTTCTGTCCTTTTTTGTTTTTATATAAATCCAGTATTCTTTAAAATGTTTTTTTATTTCCTCAATTCTGATAACATTGTGCTTCTATTTAACGTACAATGTTGTTGTGCTCTCATCTTTGGTCTGCTCTGTGAATGCTGTTGTATCATAACCCTCTGGGTCACCGTGTCCATCTGTGCGACAGCTGACGGGAATTCCTAATAGGCTTTTTCTAATCATTTCAAACACCCTGGACAAATACCACACAGCACCTGAGAGACGTTTTCAAAGGTCTTCCCATTGCACCCTTGTTTATTTTCCTATTTTCCCCTTGACTACTGGACTGGACTACAGCGTTATAATGAAGGCTCATCTTCTGTTATTATAAGCAAATTTGGTTATGGTTCTCTGTTGATACTAATCTTTTGTATGTTGCTACTGTACAGCGTTCATCTTTAATCCAATTCAGTCACAACAGTTTGTTAGGATAAACAAGTGTTTGACATGACCACAGTCATAGAAAAGACTGCTTGCTTGCCGGTTGTCCATAAGATGATCATTCAATTCAATTCAGTTCAATTTTATTTGTATAGCGCTTTTAACAATTGTCATTGTCGGAAAGCAGCTTTACACAATCAAAAGAATTATTTAAGTTTGTATGTGTCACGGAAACACCAGGCTTCACCTTCAATCTCCGTTCCCAATCACCCGAGTTCACTCCGTTCCCATCACCTGATTTACATTAGCATCACACCTTAAATACACCGCACTTCCCTTCACTCAGCATCTAACCTCACTCATGGAAACAGACTTCGCAACCTACCTGACCATGCTTTGTTCTATGTTCGTGTATCATCTCATCTCCTGGCTCCTCGCCTCGTCTCCGAGTCCCCCATCATGTCTCCTGACCCTACGTCTCGTCTGTTCCGTCTTCATTGAATGTTCCACATCTTCGTTGTTTGTCTCCATGCTTCCACCAGCTCCTTCATCCACACAGCTAAGACTTTCCGTTTTTTCCATTCACTGTTTTCATTATTCCACAAACTGTTAATAAAACGCTCGTTTGGGTTTTTCATAAGATCATTGTTTAAGTCTGTATCCGCATAACAGTATGAGATGTGAATGTGTACGAGTCAAAATGGTCAGATAGTCCCTGATGAGCAAGCCAAGGGCGACAGTGGCAAGGAAAAACTCCCTGAGATGGCAATAGGAAGAAACCTTGGGAGGAACCGGACTCAACAGGGAACCCATCCTCATTTGGGTGAAACAGAAAGCTAATGTTAATATGGAGTCCAGGTAGTTATTGGACGCTCAGGTAGAAATTCCAGTCCTGAACTATCGAGCGACTGCAGCCAAGCAAAAGTGAGACTGGAGTCAGTGCATCAAGAGCCACCACGTTGCATTCTTAATATCAAGCCATTCCTGAAGCAGATACAACACCAGAAGTGTCTAAAAAGGCGAGGGGGGGGGGGGAAAGAAATGGACCGTTGCTCAGTCATCCAAAGTCTGTTTTTCAGATGAAAGTCAATTTTGCGTTTCATTTGGAAATCAATGTCCCAGAGCCTTGAGGAAGGGAGGAGAGGCACAGAAAAATTGCTTGAAGTCCACTGTGAATATTCCACAGTCAGTGATGATATGGTGTGCCATGTCATCTGCTGGTGTTGGTCCAATGTGATTTATCAAGTCCAAAATCAACACAGTCGTCTACAGTACCAGCCCTTCATGCTCCCATCTGCTGACAAGTTATATAGAGATGCCAATTTCCTTTTCCAGCAGGACATAGCACCTGTCCACGGTTCCAAAACTACCACTAACTGAATCTAAGAGTTATTGTCAAGAGGAAGATGTAAAACACCTGACCCAACAATACAGACGAGCAGAAGGCTTCTGGTCAGATCTGGTCTTAACTAACACCTCAGCAGTGCTGCATTGAAGCAGTAATCATGCTAAAGAAGTTATGCATAAATGTGCATAAATGTAAATGTATGCATAAATGCAGAATTTCTGCATTGAAAATCATTTTTTATTGAGCTGAGGAAATATTATTATTATTCTAATATGTTAAAATACTGGCTTTTTGATTTTCTAGAGCTGTAAGCTGTGGTCATTGAAGTTAAAACAAAACAGCTTGAAATATTTCACCTGATGTTTAATGAATCTAGAATATATGAGAGGTTCACTTCTGCAATTATTTTACAAAAAAAAAAAAAAAAAAAAAAAAAAAAAAAAAAAAAAAATAAAAAAAAAAAAAAAAAAAAAAAAAAAAAAAAAAAAAAAATTCAATAATAATAATAAATATAATAATGTGTTACTGTATTAAACTAGCCCATCTTCGGTTATCAGTAAAGTCTTATCGGTGGTAAAACTGATCTAACCTCACTATGCATATGCATATTTAAAAAATGTACCTTAAAAAAATATTGTAATGCAATAATGACTATGTTGCACATTTTATTTTATAAATACTAAAAAGTGTGGCCATTGGGTGTGTTGATACCAAAATAAAATTATTATTATTATTATTATTACAGTTTTTTCTGATGGCTTAAACCCTAACTGTGATTCTTATAGCACAATTTCTAAAACTATTAATACTTTTAAAACCACTCACTGAGTTTGCAAAACTAAAAGCACAAACACTGCTTTGCACTCAGTTTGCAATTTTGTAACACACAC
>JAQQZS010000010.1:19501380-19522264 GCA_030068045.1 Platyallabes tihoni
GAACGACATGAGGCTTAAGTTGGAGATGCCGCTAATTTGAGTCTCACTTTTGCGCGGAAGTCTGGCTTTATTTAGCTACTTTCATGGAATATCCCCCCGATACTGATTTTAAGCTCATGCTCATTTAAAAATAAATTTTAATTACAACATTAAACATTGTGTTTGTTTGTGATACAATTCCAGGTTTAGAGCTCTGATTATATCTTCACTGAGTGGCGCTGCTGTTTGTAGTTAGCGTTCTTCAAATTGTAGCCATTATTTGTCTGTTTCTTTGTCTCTTTGTTTGTTTGTATGTGACATGATTCTGATTTAGGATCTCTGTTTATTTTTAACCCAGACCCAGTTTAAAACAAAAACTAAATTAGGACATACACTGATCATGACCACCTGCCTAATATTGAGAAGGTACTCATTTTGCCCCCAAAACAGCTCTGAAAATGTGTGTGGTATCTGGCACCAAGCCTTCAGTAGGAGATCCTTTACATCCTGTAAGTTGTAAGGTGGAGCCTCCATGGTTTCAACTTGTTTTTCCAGCACATCTCACAGACGATCGATCGGATGGAGATTGACATTTGTCATGCTCCTCAAACCATTCCTGAACAGTGTGTCAGGGTGCATTATCCTGTTGAAAGTGGACACAGCCATTAGGGAACACCGTATCCATGATACTTGGTCTGCAACAATGTTAGGGTAGGTGGGATGTGTCAAAGTAACATCCACATGAGTTGCAGGACCCAAGGATTCCCAGAAGAACATCGCACAGAGCATCACACTGCCTTTGCCAGCTTGCCCTTTTCTCATAGTGCCACCTGGCGCCAACTCTTCCCCAGGTAAGCGACACACACATATGGCCGTCCCAGCCAGCCACATGATGTAAAGGACAATATGATTTCTCAGAACAAGCCACCTTCTTTCACTGCTATATGGTCCAGTTCTGATACTCATGTGTCCATTCCAGGATCTTTTGGCGGTAGACACGGGTCAGCATGAGGACCTTAACCGGTCAACAGCTACGAGGCTCCATACACAATAAACTGAAATGCACTCATTCAGTTCTCACTCATTTTAATTAGAATTAGCATTCACCATTTTCAGCAAATTGAGCTACAGTAGCTCTTCTATTGGATCTGACTGCACAGGCCAGCCTTCACTCACCATGTGTATCAGTAAGCCTTGGCCACACCTGACCTTCTCATGGGTCACCGGTCTTCCTTCCTTGGAACACTTATTATATGTCCTGACTACTTCAGGATCAGCTGTTTTGGATTCAAACTAGCCCAGTCATCAATACATCACAATTTGGCCAAATCCTTACTCTTACCCCTTTTTTCTGCTTTCAATTTCAGGGACATAATGTTCACTTGTTACCTAATATACCCCAACAACTTCTCAATGATATTCACTTCACCTGTTAGTTGTCATAATGTCTGATCAGTGTATACTATAGGTTTTTCTTGTTGTTGTTCATGACACAGATCCAATTTCTGAGCTCTAAGTGCCGTACGATGGCACTCCTCTGAGGTTTAGTTGTTCTTTAATATACACTGATCAGCCACAACATTATGATCATGGACAGATGAACAACATTGATTCAGTAAACTGGTGGAAGGATCATGGGCACCCAAAGCTCATCCATGCCCACAGGGACCAAAAGCCATCTGTCTGGTCCAATCCTACAAATCAGTCAGCACTGGTCATAACAGAAATGCACCACAGCTTGCCATGCACTGGGCCCAGAATTCACTGAGCCACAGACCTGGCCTCCAAACTCCCCAGATCCCAATCTGATTGAGCACTCATGGGATGGAGGTCACACCCTGCAACCCACAGCATCCAAAGCATGCCAATTTCCTGGTGCCAGACACCACAGCACACCCCCAGAGGCCTTGTGAAATCATGTCGAGTGGCCAGAGCTGCCCGGTGCCACAGGGGGAACTCAAACCCCAGGGGATCTTAATGATAGTGGTTTAAATGTTATAGCTGATCAGTGTACATTAGGAATAACAATTTTTGTTTTAGTAAGTTATTAATGTTATTTCTAATTATTGTATTTCAACATTTTTTCGAGGGGTATTCCAGGCCTCAAAGGAACTACTTTCAGGAGGTCAGGACTGTACAGAAGATGTGGCAATAACTCCCATCCAAGTTCCTGTAATGTGCAAGTGGTGTTGGTGAATGATTGTGTGTACAGTTCCCACAGACAGATGCATCTCTTTCTACCTCAAATTGGCGACATTGATTTCTAAGATTCAGGCGCTCCACTCGCTGATGACTGAAGTGGGAATGGCAGAGGGCCCTGAGTCACCTCAGCTGGGATCATCATTCACAGACGTGTGGCCTGCTTTAAAATGTTTGCACCGCCCAAATGTTTACTGTGCCTGAAGTCAATCATTTTTATGCCTCCATTCGCCAGAAATTCCTGTTGTGACTTCAACTCCAAACCCAGTTATTAGTTATGAGTTACCTGATTTACTGATCGAGTGATTGACATTTGATTATTGTTAGATACATTACCAGGATGCTTTTCTTTGTTTTTAAGGAAATATAAGAGTATCTATCTACAGCATCTACCTATAAGCAAATCTAGTAATTCCACAGTTTGCTTAAGTATTGTTATTGCTTTCTGTTTTTTTATTTTAATCTTTTCATGTTCTTAACTTGTCATAGTAAAAGGTTGCTTGTGAAGTTAGTATTAAGTTTCCACGGTATAAACTAGTTGATTTAATTAGTGATTACCAATTCCCACACACACACATCCCCGACATGAGTGCTCTTACAGAGAACATGAGGATTATTAGCTTACTGCTGGAGGTGACTGCAGTAACATAATGCAGCACAGACTGAGGCCCAGAGGAACTGAACTGATTTTAAAGTGAACAGCGCCATCTAGTGTGTGTGTATGTGCACTCTCCCCGGCTCCACCATCTGTCTCATCTTTCTCTTTAAAAAACTTCACTGTCTCTTTCCCACCACCACAAGCATTCGAGCTTCACCTCTCTCTATATGTTTCTTCTTTCAGTTCGCTCTCCATCTGTCTGTCTGTCGCTATCTCCTTTCATCTCTTTCAACCTCACTCCCGTTCTGTCCATCACTTCCCATCTGTTTAGTTCCCCACCCACTCCTTTCTTTTCTGTCCTCCCTACCCCACTCCTCTCCTTTGTCTTTCACCCTCCCACCCACTCAATTCCTTTCCTGTCTCTCTTCTAGCTATTACACTCCTCTCTTTTCTGTCTCTCCTCCCCACCCCACTCCTGTCTTTTCTGTCTGTCTCTCTTTCACACTCCATTTCTCCCTTTCCAGTCTCTCTCCTGCCTACTCCACTCATCTCTATCCTCTCTCTCTCCTCCCCACCCCACTCCTCTCTTTAACAGTCCACTCTTGTTTCCTGCCTTTCTCCTCCCCACCACTCCTTTTTTTTGTCTCTATCTCCTCTGCACCACACACTCCTCTTTCCTGTCTCCCTCTCCTCCTCCTTCCAACTCCTCTCTTTCCTTTCTGTCTATTTACTCTGCTTCTTTCTCCATTGAGCTCAATCTCTCCATCTGTCAGTCTCTCTCCAACCTACTCCTTTCTATTTTCATCTCTCTCACTTGCTCTACCCCGGGTCTCCCTCTCGAACCCTCTCAACTCTCTTCATCTCTCTCTCTCCATCCTTCCTCTCTCGTTTCTCTCACACACTCATAGTCTCCCTTTGCCCTGACTCCCTTGATCTTCTGCCTTTTTCTCTCTTCACCCCAGTTCTTTTGCTTAATCTCCCTCCCTGTCGCTTAGTATCTGGCCAACTTTCTAGCGTGCCATCCTCAATTCTCTCTGCACATACAACCTCAGTCTCCTCAATCTCTCTCTCTTCCATCCACACACACACTTTCTATATAGGGTCCAATTACGACACTTAATCATACTAATACTGACCTCTTTTTCTTTTTTTTTCAAAAGCAGCGTGTTAGGATTTGAAGAACGACAAAACAAAACACAGATGTTTGAACATGACAGGAATGAAAATACACACGGGCGGAGTTTACACAGTCTCTTTACTCAGTCAGAGGATCAGGGAACTGGGGAGTGTGGCTTTATACTGTATATATCGTGCACACATCAAGCAGCGTGAGGCTCCAGACGTGTTGTAGGGCGCGTTTCCTTGCAAAATTAGGAGCGGACGTGAGCACTACTGCTGGATGTCAGAAGTAAAACTATAAATCAGCGCGTGCAGGTTTGTGCTGTTATCGCTAGCGTGAGGAAACAGAGAGAGCTCGCCTTTTTGTTTTGTTTTGTTTTTAACAGTGCCTTGAATAATTTTTATCATCATGTTATTAATATTATTATTGTTAACTGTAGATGATGCAGAACCAGCTGTGGCAGCGACTGTGGGCTTCCGCGGCAAACGAGCCCTGAGCAATAGTTAAAAAGGAAACGAAGAAATCCTGAAAAAACCCTCCCACATCAACCCCCTATTTATTTACTTATTTATTTAACTTTTTTGTTTGTTTAAGTTCATGCTGAAGATTCGAGATCCACAGAATCCTTCATTCGCTCGTCTTCCCGTCGTGTAAATGCTGCGGGATTTTTCATCTCGGTGGGTCTCGGCAGTGTAACCGCAGGTCGGTGCGCATCATCTTGCATAGTTTTTGATGAAGTCCTGCACTTTGCGTCTGAAGTCGTCCTGAAAGAAACATATCGGTATAGATGTTAAGACAAAAAAAAAAAAAAAAAACGAAACACAAAACAGAAATTCGATTACATTGTACTCCGTTCATGACAAGGGGTTACCTTGTCCCGTAGATGGTGCTCTGCTGCGTCTATGTTCAGTGGATCGTCGAAGTTAAGAAGATCCTAGGAGAAAGAAAAAATAAAAGTTGAGTGCTTTGTTTGAGTCTATTTAATTTCCCTTTTTTCTGAAAGATGTTTTCTTTACTAACTCCCATGTCAAATCAATACAGTGCTATCCGCCCTCTTCTACATAACTGAGCCAGAGGATGTTAGGGATGAAGATCACCAGGGACCAGAAAGTACAATATTATCGCGATACCTAGGGGACGAGTCGACTCATATCGCAATTCTGTAAATATTATTCAACATTAATAGTTTTTTTGTTTTTACGATTCTAAACAAACTTAGTAAATAATTCACTCCTAGGATGCTGTGCTGCCTGCCTGCCAGTGTGGAAATAGTTTAGAGTGCACTACCTGTAGGATTATAAAGGAACTGCAACATTTTACCACCTCAAATCCAAACACACACTACATTGCCAAAAAAAATTCGCTCCCATCCCTTCACATGCATATGAACTTGAGTAACATCCATTGCTTAATCCACAGGTTTAATATGATGTTGGCTCCGCCCCCTTTGCAGCTATAACAGCTTCAACTATTCTGAGAAGGCTTTCCACAAGGTTTAGGAGTGTGTTTATGGGAATTTTTGACCTTTCTTCCAGAAGCGCGGTTGTGAGAACAGACACTGATGTCGGACAAGAAGGCCTGTCTCGTGGTCTCCGCTCTGATTCATCTCAAAGGTGTTCTATGGGGTCGAGGTCAGGACTCTGTGCAGGCCAGTCAAGTTTCTTCACACCAAACTCGCTCGTCCATGTCTTTATGGATCAGGAACTGGTGTGGGGTTGTTTTTCAGGAGTTGGGCTCGTCCCCTTAGTTCCAGAGAAAGGAACTCTTAATGCTTCACCAAGACATTTTGGACAATTTCATGCTCCCAACCTTGTGGGAACAGTTTGGGCATGGCCCCTTCCTGTTCCAACATGACTGCGCATCACTGCACAAAGCAAGGTCCATAAAGACAAGGAAGTTTGGTGTGGAAGAACTTGACCAAATCTCTAGAAGATGTAGTGTTGCTGTGATTGATGTGATATGCCCCTCCCACCCAGACTACTTGTGCAACACCACCAATTCCCAGCCAGGTATAGCTGATAGTTCAGGAATTACGTTTCACCAGTTACATAGAAATCATGCAAAATACACAGAACAAAACACACTTACGGTAAATAGTGAATTCAGCCCCCATACGACATCCTGCAGAAGTAGAAGAAGAAAAAGAAGCGTATTACAGATTAGCGTGCACACAAACACATACTCGTCAGGCTACCAAGAAAATAATAAACTCCTCCATCTGTATGATGTCAGAAATTTGAAAGTTCCATCTTTACGTTTGACTCGCACTGGAGACGCCTTATATGAATTAGGTAACTAATGTCTCCTTAAAAAAAAAAAACTTACAAAAAATAATTATTATACATATTAGTGTTGCTCTCTTTCTACTGTAGTGTTGTCATGATACCGAAATTTTTGTTTCGATAATGACAACAATTAGTTCGTAGAATTAATTTGTGAGATGCTGCATCTAGAAAAATATTTTTTGATGAGACTGATTAGATAGACAGTACCATGAAAAAGTCTTGACCCCCCATGTATTACTGTATTACTAATTAAATTATGTCGACTCCATTAAAGAAACAGGAAAACATGTATTACTATGAAAGGCTGCTGTGAAAGTACCTAAAGATTTTTCTGTGAATTTTAGAAACTGATCTCAGTAGCAACCCTCATTTTCCCTCTCGTCTGTTTCAACCTCTCGGCATTCAGCATCAGCAGTAATACTCGAATGATTCATAGGTCACTTAACAAACAAGAGATATTTTTCTGAAACCGCTCAGGGACTGGACTGACAATCAGAGACAAAATCTTCCTTCACATTCCTCCGCTTCAAAAAAAAAAAGAAAAAAAGGCAGTTTAAAAGTACAGCAATAAAAACACTTTTTTTTTTTTATTTTTTTATACAGAACCTTGCTGTAGTTGCTAAGACTACCTCGGGCGTTTATAACGAGCACTAGGATTACACATGTAAATCACTCATTTAAGCACGTGCATCATTGATAACCCCTAATAAAACACGCATACTCTAAAATTTTTTTAAATAAAATAAAATAAAATCCTCTACCCACACTGTTTTTAACACCACAACACATTAGATATTCTAATAGACATTTTTAATCTTTTAGAATCTTACACACATGCCCAAGTTATGCAATTGTCGCTCCCTAACCGACAGCCAAAACTGTAAACAATTGATGAACTGCGTTTCTTTTTTTCTTTTTTTAAGTAGACGTTACATTACAATATAGTTTTGTGTTTATTTGTTAAGGAACTGAAGAAAGAACCTCCTCAATTGGGTAATGAGTGTCCCAATATAAATACGCATTTAGGTCGTTCATCTATTTTATAACCAATATCTATCGCCACATTTCATTTCAGGTCTTATTTCTGAAAAAAAAAGAAAAAAAAAATTGTGATTATTAAAATTTTTAGAATAAATAATTTTTTAAGCATATTATAAACAAATCCTGTTTTTGTTCCCCCCCACACACATGCACACACAAGCATACAGTATGTCACTGCAGTCACAGCACTGCTTCAAGGAATACGCTCCTATTAGTTAGAACATACAGACATATGCAAAGTAAAAGAAGGAATTATTGCAAAAGGCTACTACATATACCGTACTAAACAGGTAGTCCCCGACTTATGAACGAGTTCTGTTCTGTGAGCAAGTCCGACTTGTTCTTAAGTCAGACAGTGTGTCTTATACGCCTTTGACAAGAATATACAGTGGAACCTCGGATTACGAGTAACGCGGTCTGCGAGTGTTCCGCAAGATTTTTAATACATTTTTATTTGGAAAACAAACAAGTCTTACGATTTATGAGCGTTTTAAAATATGAGCCCACTTCTGGAACGAATTATGTTCGGAATCCAAGGTTCCACTGTACAATGTGAAGTATACCAATCCACTTGACCAAATCTCTGTCCCCTTTCTCCACACTGCCATTATGTGGCCAAAAACCATATCCATGCCTAAGGAAATTAATCTCACATGTCAATTATAACAGTGTCGTCTCTGCACCTTTAAATCACAGGAATCCCAGACACCATTTTGTCTCAGAGCTGTTTTCCACTGTATCGGACTGATTCATTGAAACCGGTGAGGCCGACTTATTTCTCCTGCACCCCCAAACGCACACATATACAATATACCGGACTTTAGACATTTTATACATTCACTTACACACTAAAAATATTGTATATAATTCTAAAAACTGGTATCTGTTGAACTGCAGTGTCTATTTTTTTGTACAATACACGTGAGCTACTTCTGCGATTAAACCAGAAGTAGAACCGAGTCCATTCGTATCTACGGACATTCATAACTCTAATGTTCGGAAGTCAGGGACTACCTGTATAGTGAACAGACGATTTGTTTAAACTACACATTAGAGGCTTAAATTATAAAAGAAAAGATACTTTTAGTTAAACATGTATAGAACCAGAGTACCACATCTAGCAAGTCTGCTAGAAAATCCTTACTGAGAGACAATTCTGAATAACTGTGAGAGTATTGTACCTTTAATGCGCGTGTCGGAGCCCACCCGGTGCCATCGATCGAGTGCTCACGCAGTAAGCTGCAAAAAAGATTCAACTGTTTTACATTATACTGAGTTGTAAGTTTTCTTGAAGCTCTTGATATCACTGTCTAGGAAAGTGATAACGTTACCTCAGGCAGATTTCTCCCGTCTCTGCAATGTTTGGGTGCCATATTCTCGTCAAGCACTTCACTTTTGGAGGCTGTGGCGTTCAAGATAGAATGAAAAGCAGACAATGATACATGAAGGTATCCTGCAGGTTCTCAAATGTAAACTTACAAAATTACAATGAAGCATCAGCAATTTGTTGAAATGGGAATCATAAGATCCGCACAAGCCACCGGACCTAATTTACATTTCTACTAGGGACGGGATTCACCAGTCAGCATCACGATATAATGTCATTACGATACCTCGGTGCCGATTCGATTAATATTGCGTTTCTGTAAGTACCACGATTTTATAAACATCCGATTTGATATTGCATTTTTCCAATTTTGTTATTATGACCTAGAACTTCACAGAAAAAAGTTATCATAACTCGAAAGGTTCATAGCTTAGATTCACAACGGAATTGAACATGAGTAACTTATGTTGTTAAATACAAGAGTTTAACATTTAACTTCAAATGAAATTCCAAAAGAAATAACTCCTACCAGGCGGGATGCTGACGTGCGAACAGTTTAGTGTGTGTTACCTGTAGGATTATAAGGGAATGCTAGCGCCAGCAGAAATGTTATCGGCAACAATAGTAGTAATGCTATCGCTAGTTAATGCGGGGGTAAACCCAACAATAATGGCAAACTTCAACATGGCTTTGCGAGCAGTTCTCCTGCCTTTATGAATTACTAGAAAGCATTCGAGCTACCCATCAACTATCAAGTCCATTTTTTTTAAGATGGCGGCCACAAAATTTTAGTTGGTTGTGATAACCCAGCCCCTGACGTAAGTGGCTCTTTGTTCTAGCCCAGCAGAGTGATGGTGTTGCCATGGAAACGGTTATTCTGTCTGAGGTCCAGTGCTTTGGCTGTTGGAAGACAAAGAACTGGTTCGAAACCGGTCACCGGCTCCGGACTGGATCCAGAACCGGCTTGGTGGTAAAAGAGTTTTGGTGTGTTGAGACTGGCATGAGGTTTAAGATTAACTCGTTCAAATTTTGGATAAATTCGGAGGCTTTTTAACTTGCAGGAATTTTGTTAATGTGACGCCAAAAAAATAAGTTTCTGTTGCACCACTCGGACGCATGTGCACTCGCCACTGAATCGGTTATATCAGAGGCTGATCAGTCATGTCTGATTTAGCTGAAAACCCGCCAATTCCGTTCACTGCCTGATCGACCGGTGCATCTCAATTACAAATGTAATAAATCATTTAAAAATACATTTTACAATCAATGTGTCGATACATGAATCAGCACATAAAAGAATACTTATTTATAACTGAAGAGATTTTTTTTTGTATTTACATTTTTGCCATTTGGCAAATGCCCTTATCCTTACATTTAATCTCATTATACTGTATATGTGAGCAGTTGAGGGTTAAGGGCCTTGGTCAAGGGCTCATTTAAAACCTCGGTCACAAATATTCTTACGAACGAGGGGTTCGTAAAAATCTCCCTGTTCCCCGACTTCTGCATTTCATCGAAATTTGTGGCAGGAATCATATATATTTTTATAGCCTCCTTAGGAAGTTGGTACGGCTGACGTTTCTATCATACTGTGGCCGTAGAGTTCTTACATTCGCCTTAAGGTTGCCTTTGGACCTTCCAAAAGCCTACATAAGTCAGTCTTCCGACTTATGGTGGTCGTGCGGCACCCATACGTGCAACTTATGGCACTCTCAAGTAGTTGGTAGGAACATCTGTCTGCTGGCACATTTTGTCGTGGTATGTATAGTGGCAGCTAAACACTCACTCTGTCTGGTGCTCGAAAATTGACTAATGCGCAGAATGTGGGTGGATGTCATTTGACTGATGAACAACTTAATGTGTTCTGGCGGCATACCTACAGCCACCATAAAAAATATGTGCTTCTGGAAATGTCTTCTGAATGAGTGGATTTCATCCCGCGTTCTGAGAAAATCTTGGACAAGACCATCGACCTGGCCACGGACTCAGGACCAGGCTACAAACCCTGGATGTTTATAAGGCCGCATTATGAAGACCGTAGGAAATGTACCATGTTAGCAGCCATTCGTATGGGTATTTGTGACTGCTGCATTAGTTGCTATTACCATGATTTAATTGCATAACCTGCATTATAACTTCCACCATGTCAAAGAAATTTATCAAATAAAAAAAAAAAAAAATCTAAAAATCTAAATATGTGCATCAGCCAGTACTTACCACCATGTTATATGCTTCAGGAACATCTATTTCAAATTGGAACTTTCCTCCCTGATAATATCCTTCATCTGGATAAAAAATAAATGCAAAAATAATCGATGAGCACTTCTTTTCCAACTATGAAGCCACCAGACACTATACAGCTCACAATATACCTCAAAATCAATAACTTCCATTCACTGTGTAAATACAGCAATCCTGAAGCTGGTTATTTCCGTTACGAGTCCCAGAAGAGGAACACTAACAACGCTAAAGGATTAGCATCAACCAAAAACTAAGTCAGGTTTACCTGGAGAAATGGTGAGCTGAAAGTGATGGAGTTTATTCACATCAGGAAACAGGACCTTACAGGTATCTACAGCGAGAATAAGACTTGATTTTACTGATGTACAGAGTATGGCTGTTTTGTTTAGTTTTTTTGTCCCTCCCCCACCCCCCTCCCCTTTGGTGAAGCACTTAGAAAAATGCAAATTACACCACATGAGTCATTAAAACAAGAGACCTGCTTTGAAAAGAGGTGAAATCTGGGGAAAATTGCTTTTCTATATTGTTTTCATAAACCACCAAAAGCCAAGTGCTGTTTTCAAAGCAAGCAATTAGACCTTTGCACTGCTGCTGTGGAATATGACATGGTATGTGTAATATCAAACCATAAACATTGAAAATATAAAGAGTTGTACGTGAAAGTATTTTTATTTTTATTTTTTTAAAGAAAGTCAGTGCTCGCAAGGAGCTAAAAATGCGGGTGGAGTAAAAGACTGAGAAAAAAAATCTGAAAAAAGGGTGGAGGTGAAGATCTAGAATCTAAACAGAGTAAAATGTAAAAACAGAAAGAAAAAAAGAAATAATTAAATAATGACACTGGCAAGGAAAGATAAGGAGGTCCTGGTATAAAAGACATAAATCGTAACCAGATGGAATTGAGAGACTGTGAGACCTTACAGGTGTCTGCCTTACCGGTACAGTCTATCTAACCTTTAAACTTTTCCACCAGCATCCTGGTGTATTTGGAGGACATGCTAGTGGAGGATATATCAGTTGCAGGTTGAGGACCTTTGGATTTGGCGAGTTGCTAGAACATTAGCCTTCGTACAAGAACTGCTACACAGCAGAAGGTTGTAGCACATGAAGGGACAACAGACAGTGTCTCACTGGGGCCTTGTAAATGCATCACAATCTTGCTGGATAGAGCAACGATTTGTGCTATATTTCATTAACACTTCAGGCAGAATTTCAACCTGAAACAGGTGTCGCCGATTGTCTTTCTGCTATAACATAACCCCTTGAAAAATTACGAGCAATGGCAATAAGCTCATTGGTGACCAGATGACACCAGCATAATCATGTGGTTCAAACAGTTCATACCAGCAATTTGTGCAAACCAATTGGCTGACCTTGCAGTGGTCTAAAAAGATACTGGACCATGATTAAAGCAACAAGAACCTCCCTTTTGATGGTTGATGGCCCTCTACAACATGACCTACAACCCCAACTCTGGTTTTCCCCTTAATACCCCCTTCTTGTTCATTATATTCCAGGCTAAGTTCGAGCTGCTCCAACCAGGTCATGGCTGCATTTCTCTCGGTTGACTTGTCAGTGGTCTAACAAGAACCTGGACCATGTTTAAAGACACAAGGACCTTCCCACTGTCTAGGTTCTACAGGTGGTGGCAGTTTGGAAGGCATCTCTGAACACCCTTCCAGTGAGATCCAAGGTAGGGTTGTCTCTCATAACATTGTGGAATACTTAGCCAGGTGAAATTTTCCACCTTTTTGCATTTAACTGTCGCTCTCTGGATCACCACTGTTGGGAAGGAAGGAACCTGAACCCGGGGATTGGGGTAAATATGGTGGCTCAATAACAGCTGTTGTGGTTTTTCTTGCGGCTGCTTTCGCCACAGTGGAAATCTGATTGGCACACAACTTGGCCCGGGTTTTACACTTAATGCCCTTCCGGACACAATCCTATTTTTAATCCGATTTTTATCCAGACTTGGGACCGGCACTGCATCCAGTGGTTGGGGTTTGGTTACTGGATGGGAATTGGACCAGGGACTTGAACATGGCAGGCAAGAAACCTACCATTGAGCCACCAATGCCCCCTGTTGCTCGATAAGAGTATGTAATGCAAAAATTATGGTCATTTCAAGACTTGGGTGAAGGTCAAATTTATAATTAGCATTCTGTAGTTTACTTGATTTATATGTGAAGCACAGCTGGGTATTTGAAGTTACTCCAAATCATGTAAACTACTTTGAATTTTGTCTTTCCCTTTTCTTTATTTGTGTTAGCTCAGCTACTGAAAAGCTCTTGCTGTATCGCTGTTGGCTAGACACATAAACTGTATTCCGACTTGTTTGTAAATCACTTTGGAGAAAAGTGCCTGGCAAATGAATAAATATAAATGGAAATGAATGGGTTTACTCACTAGGAAGATTCGCCTCGAGGTCTGCAACTTCTGCACATAGAAATCAAAGCGGAGAGGATTAATTTCAGTCATGTGCAACAAACAGATCGCTGTTAAAAAACAGGGAGGGGGTTCATAAGCTTCTGGGTAAACACAAATTATCTTCATAGTCAAAGAATGAGGAGCTTGAATTAAACACCACTTAGCAGAACTGCATTACACAAGATGCTTATAAAGATACTGGGTAATTTGAACAATTTTTGGCGTCGCTGTGTGCATTGGAAGCAACTGCTAATGCTGTTATGGAGTCTGCTCATCTGTAGCTGTTATAAATAGAGTTCCTTTTTCTAGACAACACTTGATACACGCGCAATATAACTCAAGCTGATGGAGCCACATGGGTCCGACTACTTCGCCACTGACTCACAATAGTCATGATATTTTCTCGTCTACCTTTTAGCATAGGTTATAATATAATCTTCGCCTGGTATGTTGCTTAGCAACCTAAGCTTAGACCATCTTTAAATAGACAAACTGTATTTATCGCTGCTGATCCAATGGGACGCTGTGGCGAGGCGGAAAAAAAAAACAAAACATATAGTTTTGAGAAGAAAGTTTTTCCTGTTGTCGTAGTCATCTGTCTGCTGAAATTCGCTGAATAATCAGATTGACCGCTCTATTTCTAAACTATACACCATTTTTTTTTTAAGGTTTTTTATTCCTGTACATGTAAAGCTTTTATTTGCTCTTTCTCCTCTCTGCTTTGTCTTTCTTGCCATTTCCCTTTCCTCTTACGCCTCATTTGTCCTTTTCCTTCGCCCCCCCCCATCAAAATTCCTGTTTCCTTTATATTATTTTAAGTACAGTGGAACCTCGGATTGCGAGTAACGCGGTTTGCGAGTGTTCCGCAAAGCAAGCAAAGATTTTTAATAGAGCTTGACTTGAAAAACGAACAAGTCTTGGTTTACGAGTACTGAGTATCATGTATCACGCATGCGCTTCTTGTTTTGATGCCGAGCGTCACGTCATCACATCTGAGCCAATGGTTTTTCTCTCTCTTGAGAAGTGACCACGTGTGTGTGTGTGTGTGTGTGTGTGTGTGTGTGTGTGTGTGAAAAACATATTTTATTTTGTGTTTATAAGCGCATTTGTTTCTTGCTAATTTTTCTGACAAAACAGTCTTTGCACGTGTGTGTGTGTGTGTGTGTGTGTTTGTGCAAAATTCAAATAAGATTAGAATTTTTTGGGCTGTGGAACGATTAATTTGAGTTTCCATTATTTCTTATCCTTGTAATTCAAGGTTCCACTGTATATTTCTCCTTTTCTTTCTTACCTCATTTTGTCCTTCTTCTTCTTCCTTTGTTCATTTCCACCTCCATTTTCTCTTCCTGTTGATTCTTCCCATATTTCCTTTTTTTCTTTCCCTGCTCATTTATTTCTTACTTCCAACCTTTCTCTTCTTTATTTAATTTTCCTGTTGTATCCCGTTTTCATTTCTCTTTCTCTCTCATTCTTTAAACTCATTTGCACTTTTTCCATTCCTCCTCTCATTTTTCACTTCCCTTTCTATTTATTTCATACTTTTTTTCTTTTATCGATCTATTTGTTATGTATGTCCTCGTATTTCTTACATTTCCCCTCCATTTTATTCTTTTCTTCTTTCGTCATTTCTTTCATTCCATTTTACCCTTCTCATTCATTTGTCCTAATTCTTTTTTTTTTATAAAAAAAAATCTGTTTCTCTCATTTCTTGTTTCTTTTTTTCCTTTTTTATTTCCACTCCTAATTTCTCTTTCCCTTGTCTGTTAATTCACATTGTTAATTTGCTTTTCCACCTTTCAATTATTCCTTTTCCTTTCTTTCTGCTTTCTTCTTCCTACTCTCAACCCCCCTCTCCATTTCCACTACATTTCACCAAGGCAAGGTTAAAAAATAAACCTCACTTTGGAGATTTTTTTTTCTCTCCAATAGATCTCAATTGTTTTCCTTTTACCGATTCACTGACTCGAGACAGTGATCGTAAGCTCCCACCCTACAGCTCTGGAGTCAGTTCAGTTTGGGTTTAGAGGCTCAGAGAGTGGACTTTACTGATGGTACCTTTAATAAGGAGACGGTCTCGTATGGACACTCTGTGCGGGGCGTCGTTGGAGCCTGACGCCGTTCTGCTCATCCCCTCCTCCTTCTTCAGCTTACTTGCCAGCGTCAGCATCGCTGACCCTCACACACTCACACACACACCTGCAAGGAGAGGATTTAAACACACTGTGACATCAGGAGTAATGAGAGAGATTCTCCCTCGCTTTTGTCTCTCATTCACTTGCTCTCTCACTATAATTGTCTCTCTTTTTTTCTCTCTCTCACTCGCTCTCACTCTGTCCCTCATTTTGTCTCTCGCTCTCTCACTGTCTGTTTAGTTCAGTTCAGCAGTATTTTATTGGCATGAATGTAAAAGAAATTACATTGTAGCCCAAGCAATTATAGATATTTGATCACTTTACAAACAACATCTATCGGAATTTATAAACCTATATAAACATTATAAACATTAAATATGAAAGTGTCTCATCTCACCATCTGTCTTTCACTTTGTTCCCAACTCTGTCACTCTCTCACACACAGTCAATATCTCTCTCAGTCTCTCTGTCTCTAAGTCTCCATCACGGTCTCTCACTTCCTCTTCCTCTCTCTCTCTCTCTCTCTCTCTCTTCGTCGCTCTTAAAAACAAATATGAATGATGGATCCATGAGAACGGGGCGGAATTTATACCTCTCATCTTACTCTAGTCACACTGTACGCATTTGGCCAGAATGTTAGAGAAAGACAGGCAGCTTGAACGAGAGAAAGTGAGACAGGCCGAGAGGAAGAGTCGCGTTTCTGAATGAGCGAAGGGGTCATGCCGAGCCCAGCTGGAGTGCTCAGACATCTGGAGGCCATTTCGTGTTGCCAGGCCCCTTGGAGCAGACACACATATCTAAAAGCCCCTAACTGAAGGTCACATGACCCTATCCAGGTGGTGAGCAGGATAAGCCAGACGTCTCTTTTGTGGTCTTGTCGCCGACCCTTCAAATGAGTTTCTTCTCCTTTTTTTTTTTCCTTTTCCCCCTGTCCCTTCCTCTCCTCTTTCTGACTTTCTGTAATCTGCAGCTTATCCCTCAACAGCTCATTATCAGGCAGTACCGCTGTGCTCATTCTTTTTCTTCATCTTCTTTAGGACCAGATTCCGGATTTAGCTTACCCCCCCCCCACCGCCCCCCCCCCCTTTTAAATTCGTGACCACTGGAGTTCTTTTCAGATGCGACTTTTTCTAATTTGTGTGTTTGTTCATCTTGCAGGAGACTAAACACTCTTAACAAGTGTGCCATGATGAGGCTGGAGATCACTCCTCAGAGAAAAAGAGTAAGTTCTCATCTTTCCTGTCTCCTCGTAACCTCATTGTCTGTCATCTTCTTTAATTAGAAGGAAAGTTTTATTCATCCTGGCAGGACTTGTGACCTGAAGGCATGAGTAAAAACGTACGCCTGTTACGGGTGAAATGAGAGGCTTGTGTTGGCTCTTTCCTCTCTTTCTTTTCCTTCTGTGCTGAGTTTTGTGTTCCCTCCCATCGTCACAGATTTTTCTCACTTGCCAAAAAAAAAAAGGAAGAGGATTTCCTGCCTAGTTTGGCATTACGGGTTAGTCTGTCTACATGGTTACGGAATGTACGTGTGTGTGTTTGCTTACACACAGTCTATGATCCATGATTTCAAAACAGGCGTGTCAGGAATGCATTGACAAACAAGCCTCCTATATAATCACGGTAGAGGCCAAGACTTAACCAAATAAGCACAGTGTTTATGGAGGTGTTTTTGGTGCACACTACTAGGCCCGAACAATAGCCGCCTTGTCGAGGATGTCTGTGTGTGTCCTGGTATGAAAGCAGATGACCCCGGTGGTGTCGTCCGGTGCCCGTAGCGTTAAAGAGAAAGGTCATAAGCCGATTTAAGGAAGTGATTGTGCCTCCTTTCAGGGCGGCAGACTCCAACTATCCTTGGAATGCATTGATCTTCATGCTCCTGGTCATGGCTCGACCCCTGTCCTCTTCATTCCTTTCTCTTCAGATTCTCCTTACATTTTTTCTTTATGGAGAAATTAGGCAACATTTGCAAATCACCCCAGAAGTCTGATTTGTCTCAGCAAATATTCATATTGCTAGAAATCTTTTATTCATTGTTATGATCCAACACTTTATTCAGGGTACTAGCGGGAGATTTACTAGGGGAACCACATTTTTTGGTTTCTTGCTCTTGATCAAAAGCTTCCCGAGCCTCAGGGGCTGTCAGATAACTACAAGTTTTAAGAACCTTTTTCCGTCACTGTTATTATCCACCGTGGAAGAGATGCCTTTGACAGGGACGGCCAGTTAAGTACAGGTTTCCTGCCATGAAGAGCAAAGTTACACGCTTGCTAAGGTCATGACCAGTTCAGTGTCCTTAATCATGCATCAATTCATTTACTGTACAGTTCACATTGTTTAAGAACGGGGCTCAGGCCTCAAAGGTTCAGAGTAGACGTTTACATGGTATGACTTGAGCGCAGAACCACCGGAATTTAGAGCCATGCCTTGCTGTGGTATAGGTGGGGTTTTTCTGATAGCCTTGGATTCTAATGGGGGAAGGGGACTAGACCAACCTAAATCTCCAGCTGGAGGGTAACCCCACCAAAAACTTTTTAACCCCCACCCTTTTATCCCCTGAGGGGGAATAGATTACCAAGATTAGAGAGAAGGAATGGTGGACGTTTGACTCTTGTGACAGTGTGAAGACAATCACAGTAACAGATTTTCCCACTCAGTTGTCATCAATTTGGCCATATTATCTGCTTAAGAGGACAGGGAGTGTTAGGACATCGAAGTGGAAGTTCTTTAGGACTGAATGAATGATCTTAAAACTGACCTTTCACTGGCCTCCCTGGAGAAACAGTTTGCAAAACAGATTATCCATCAGACTGTAGTCTATGGATTTAGTCCACACAGAAGATACAGATTGTATCTGGCAAACTAGTTCTACTGTAATAAAGCTGAAAACTGCTAAGGTACCTTTTGTTGGTTTGTTGAACAATGTCCTTAACCCTAAACGCCTCAGCTGTATCCTGTCTGCTTGTAAATGTAAATCTGATTCCATTATTATGTTTGTGGAGCTTTTTTTATTCCAGATCATAGTGTTTACCTTGTCAAACTCTTACATTGATTCTAGAGTGAAGACTCCGATGAAGATGAGCCCTGTGCCATTAGCGGCCGTTGGACCTTCCAACGAGACAGCAAGCGGTGGTCCCGTTTGGACCCGTTGGACCTGGATGTCTTCACATCTCCAGCAGGAGATGCCATTTCCACCGCTTCGTTCCTCTCCTCTCAGGATAAGCGTCTGCCAGGGGGCCACCTCCTCCGGGAGAGGGTCAGTGCTAGCGCCGAAAGTGTGCTAACAGATCTCAGTGAACAGCCCGAGATAGGATCCTTGTACAGTGCTGGAAGCGGGGGTCACGGAGGGTCACGTAGTATCACAGTCCCGTCCAGCCCAGCGAACACCTATTCCAATGTTGCTACAGCCTCTACAACCCGTGCTAGCTCTGTTGCTAGTGTGTGCTCTTCTGGGACTTCCGGTGCCAATGAGGATTCCTTTTCTGAAGGTATTCCCTCACCTCTAGAACATGGAACTTTTGCATTTGATGCCAGAACCCTCTCAAGAAGTAATGGAGATGGTAAGAGCACACGGTCACGGGCCAAGAGCTTCTTGAAGCGTATGGAAAGCCTGCGACTGCGTAGCAGCAGCCTGTCTTCAAAGCGTAAGAAAAAAGGCGCAATCAGCAGTGGAAGACTAGAGATTAGCGGTCCAGTTTTGAAGGAAGGCCTGGATGAGGACAAGCTGCGACAGCTTAACTGTGTCGATATCGCCACACTGGAGCGGAGCGGGACCCACAACCGCAGCATCTCCTACTCCACGCAGACGAGCAGCGGAAGCACAGGCAGCAGCAATTCAGAGACGAGCAGTGGAAGTGCTGTAAGTACACCCAGTCCAATCACAAGGGCACGGAGCCACAGCACAGCGGCAGGCTCGATAAAACGAGTTGGGATGTACCTGGAAGGATTTGACCCATTCAGTCTTGCTCAGGAAAACGAGAACCTGGAAATTCGGAACTGTGGACCGAGCATGACCACAGAGAACAACCTACGTAACCGCAAAAGACCTGATGAGAGGCAAGCGGAGCATGAGAGGATAGACGAGGAAGCTGGTGTGATATATTTTTACCTTCCTGACGGGCACAAGCCAGGCACCTTTCCCAAGTCACTTGCCGATGGGAGTTCGAGTCAGCGAGGCGACAGCAGGGCACACCGTAGGTCCTCCACCTCACTAGACAGTCGGTTGAGTTTCTATGACAATGTGCCCTTCCCTGAAATGGGGGATGAGGAAGAGGATGAACCAGAGGGAGAGGAAGAAGAGCCAAAGATCGAGGACGTACTAGAGCGAGTGACTGGCTTGCAGCGACTGGTCAACGCATGGACAGAATCAGGGCCTGGAGAGGAAGAGGAGGAGGAAGAGGAAGGAGACTCGGACTCTGCTTTGGACTCTGCTTCTCCTTGTCCTTCATCGCCGTTGCAGAACCGATTGATGGAGACGGAGAATGGAAGCGACCAGGAGAGCACAGGGAACCCGCTAGGCGAGCAGGATGACACCGTAAGCGCAAGAGAGAGACGGGACTCTGGCGTTGGAGCATCGCTGACCCGGACTAACAGGTAGGATGCTGAAACAACTGCACAACATAAGAACCATCTGTGAATGAGAGACTCATTTTATCCATTTAAGGCAAGGTAGAAGGCGAGGCAAGATAGTTTCTGTAATTATGTACCATATTGCTGCTATAAATTATCTTTTACTTTTTCGTTAATAAAACAGGCAAACCGGAAGATGTTGTGGACGACCGTACGGAAAGCTTAGTACTTTTTAATTTTTTTTTACAATAAACAATTCAATTGAACCTCCTGACCAATGAGATTTATACGTGAATGTAATGTATACGGGTTAGCCTTGTGGTGGACATGTTCGGGATGTTCAAGATGGCAAGCGCCGACCCAGTAGTTCCTGTTCCAGAGAAAGGTTCTTACTCTCGAGCTCTTGAACAGTTTCTCAAGTGGTGCTCAACTTGCGGATTTCACTATAGAAGATTTTGCTTAGAAGTTCTACATTTTGTCATGTTCAGTGGTGCATAAATGGTAACCAATGTGTGTGTGTGTGTTTTGCAGGCCACAGAAACTGCGCTGGCCCAGTTTCCAGAACTCGCACCGTCCCAGTTTGTCGTCGTCCTCGCTGCAGCTTGACTGTCAGTCAGTATTGCAGATGAACCTGATGCAGAAATACAGCATGCTGAAACTCACGGCTCTGCTTGAGAAACACACACCCACCAACAAACACGGCTTCAGCTGGTGAGTCTCACACACACACAGGCAGGTCTTACAGTGTGAGACAAACACCCGGAGTGTAAAAGTTCAAGGCTGTCTATGTATGTCAATATCTGTGTGTGTGTTTGAGTGTGTGAGTGTGTTTGCATGGCTCTTCCCTGCTTTGTCTCTTTTTGTTTATCCTCTTACTGAGGAAGGTGGAAACAGATTTCAGCTGCCCTCCGCCTCGGGAAACTTCCTTCTCACTCTCACACACACACACACACACACACACACACACACA
>JAQQZS010000010.1:19591329-19601698 GCA_030068045.1 Platyallabes tihoni
TCCGCGATCGATTAATCGATCGCGGATGGAATCGTTCTCCCGCGCAGATAAACGGTACTTGGGCAATATATACAGTATTACAGTATGTTTGTGAAACACTGCAGACGTCAGGTCTAAAAATATATATTTAAAAAAAAACTTTCTGATCTACGGTACACTCTTCAGTCCATGAGATTTCAGAAAAAAATTATCGGTTGTGAGAAAACGTCAGCGTTTGTTTTAAATCATATTAATTTAAGCCTTTATTTGTCATATATACAGTACATTACTCTCCCACAGTGAAATTCTTTCTTCGTATATCCCAGTGTAACTGGGGTCAAAGTGCAGATCAGTAACTCCCTCTGAGTTACTGTATCACCTCTCCCACTTTTGAGAAAGCGATTGCTCAAAGAATTTAAGTATTTCCCATTTTCAGGCTCAGCTGTCAGAGCAAGGCCAAGCGTCTGTGAGTGTGTGTGTGTGTTCGTATGCGCCTTAGATCAGCACTTCTGCTCTGTCGTATGCAAACCCAGCTGTATTTCCATATGCTCCAACTCCACGTTCTACATGACCGAAGCCCTCGTCCTGTCCTGAACACCCTGACCTCGGCGTACACATTATCGTCCTCCCATTATTCACAACCAGCTGGTTGTATAAACAGACTTTCATACATTTACTCCTCTAGACTAAGCAGAGGTTCGAGGGTCACTTCGACACTTTTTGCAACTCCTGGACATTTCTGCATCCAGGTAAAAGTGTGAGTTAAAAGAGAGCGTAAAAAAAAACCCTCATGCTCCTGTTTCTCTCACACCCCTGGTCCTCTGTTTCATTGAGGGAAATGAAGCCGACGCGTCATGCTGCAAGAACAAGAGGCTGGTGTAAAAAAGCGTGACTCATCCCTCTCAGTTCTCCCTGCATGCTAATCACACCGACATGACTGAGAAAGCCTCCTGGGTGGAGGTGGCAGTGGATGGGAAGGTGGGGCACGGATCATTTCATCTAAACGGTATTCTTGTTTAACAGATGTAAACAAACGAGCGACCCGACAACCTACTGTATAGAGAACTTGTGTAAATCCAAAGTAAGTAAGTCACTACACTGAAGCCGGGACTTCGCAGGCTTCAAAGGAAAGTGAAGGTTTCTTCTCTTGCGTCTTTAAAGGTGGTAAAGTCCACCCAAGATTTAACGGCGTAACCTCTTCTTGGTGCGCTTAATTTATCTCCACCTGATAAGACTTTAATTCTCTCCTCCTCCTGATTAAACAGTTATATCTTCTAAGGTTTGAGCTTCCTTGAGAGAGAGAGAGAGAACACTCTCGCAGTCATCCATCTCACACATCACTAACTAGCCAAGGTGGGTTTCTACTCCGTTGCATTCTGGGACTTCAGCAATTTTACACCGGTCCTCCTTTCTCTGGAAGATGGTGACTTTTGGTCGTGGGCCCTGATTCACCTTTCATCACCGGAAAACATCACACATCCTTCTTCTCCTCCTGAAGACGGTTTGAAGGACATTCTGCTTCGATTCGTTTAGCCTCTTATGGATTTTCTTGAGCTGGTGTCCAGAAATAAAACACTGAACCGTTTCACACTCCTCCCGATACTCACACATTAAAAGCAACCATCAAACGGTCTTGCACTGATTGATCCAAAGCTATCGGAGCGCAAGTTTTTATTGCTAATTACCCAGACGTCCCTCCTTGGCACTAACCCAAGCTTAGCACATTAAAATACACGAGCAAAAAAAAAAACTCTCAGAGAGGTTTATCTGCTCATAAAAAAATGTACTGCAACCCATGTGTGTGTGTGTGTGCGTCCAATTCCTTAATTGGTGTTATGTCACAGGCGCTACATCGCCAGCGCTCAGTTATCAGCCGCAAAGCATGCGCAGCTCCCATTGAAACACGCTGTTAACCGCTTCAGACAAGCGGTGTTATGCAGAGGTAGCCACAGACGGAGATAAGCACGTCCATCGTAAATTTATTACCACGCAGCATCAACAAGGGAGATGAGAAATTTCCTGAAATTAAGCCGAGTCTGTTGTTCCGTTCTACGGTCCCCTCCGGCTTTATTAACGCTTACGCCGACAGCCCATTCAGGATCCATTTCACGAGTGCCGGCTTTGCTTTTTACGGCTGCTTAGAAGTGTCAGCAGGCATTAGGCTGCGTTCAGCTAAACCCTGTGTGTGTGTAACGCCGGTGACTCTGTGGAAAAGCAAAGCTGACTGGCAGTCGAAACAGACATTCTTTCACTGTGTCTAAACCGAGAACGCTTCCCAGCTTGTTTGTTTTCTTCGTTTCATTTTATCTCCTAATTCCCACCTGAAAGACACCTCTTCCCACGTATTACACGACAGCTAACAGAGGAAAGTGCGCTCCGCCTACTTTCACCAGGCTAGGGTCACTGCAATTGATTGGCGGTGGGGTGGAGAGAGGCCGGTTTCATATTAGGGCGCTGGGATCTTTTCTGACTACACTTGACACTTGACCCCAAAGTTTGGTTCGCTTTGAACAGTGTGAACACAAGCATTCCGGGCTAGAGAACCGTGCTCGAGTTCACTGGAAAAGGAAGTCGCGAGTATTGTAATTGGGGTTGGATCGAATCAGATATGAAAGCCATTCGTACCTAAACACGGAAGTGGACCTCTGTTTAGACATGACATCATCACAGCCTCCGAAATTTCCATGTGCACATAGCAAGCGTCAATCTCCTCCTCTGGCCTACACAGCCATAGCTGATAAAGTATCCAAGTTTACCCAAGTGCGGGGGTTATAAATAACCAACAACGCTGGCCAGCAGAGCAATCGTTCCTGGACACGATACGAATCAATCGTTGCGTAGTCTGAATGTTCCCGGAGTATGCCACCACACCTTCTATAAAGGTGCTGTCACTCCAGTCACGATTGCCTCATACCGTTCCTGGTTACTATTAATTCCGCCTCCCCTTCTGGACAGCTTTCCAATTAGTAATGAAGTTTTGTACCCGAGTACACTTGCGCATCTACATTCTTCGATACAGTATGTGGCACGCTGGACTTCACGAATAAACAAGTAAAAGAAAAGAAGAGTACAATGAAAGAAAGTCAACCTTCACACGATGCCAATAATTAATGATATTTGAGAGTGACCCTCTCGCCTACCTTAACTTACCTTTCCTTAAACTACTCCTTACTTTTCTATATCCGGATGAGATTGTCAATTTCAGAAACGTTGATGATGTTGTCTTCTTAGCAGTTTTTAGGTTTTGTTTGGCATTCTGATTCAAATCAAACCCATCCCAAGTACACCACGACAGACCTTTAAAAGTGGACCGAAGCGCGGTATGATGATCAGTGCTCGGTCACGGTATGGAGTGTTCGTGTTGTGCAAGCGTACCAGAATTTGTGTTTAAGCATAACCGAGTCCATGGCTGACACCATATTGCAATAGCACCCCAAGGGCACGGGACAGTTTTGTTCCCTTCGACTTTTTTTACACCACGATCCTCCCCACGTACATCGCCACTCACATGACATTTTTTATGCTTCATGAGGGGTCTGAAACTATTGTTTCATACCATCTCAAATGGCACTTGTCTCACGACAAATTCTACTCAAGAAGTCGAGAGTTCTTTCTCTCTTCTACTTCAACATCGACAATCCATATGGTCTTTGTGCCCACATTGTGCCGAGGGGAATCGGGAACACTTTTGGGGACGCTTAGTTCGACCTACAGCAACGCAAAGACATTTTAGTCAGTTGTCCGCTTGCAAATTTGTTGCCCCGAACCAAGTTTGCTAAAGAACCACAAATAGACGTGACGGTCAGGTGTCGAGAACAAAGCCACGAATGAAGTCAGTGAGTTTTTCCCGCTCTGAATATTAACCGAAGCTGATCGATACAAGATGTGATTCAGTTTCTGTTCTTTATTGGACTGTGTGTGATGACATCACACACACACACACACAAATACACTCACCATCCTTTCCCATCTTCCCCCTCCAATTTATTGATCTTTGTCTCTCATTGATCAACTGTCAGCCAGCTGGCAATACTTCTGCTCCTTAACATGCTGGCAGAGGTTCATTTGTCTGTGTGTGTGTGTGTGTGTGTGTGTCCACCTCTTGGCCGAAGTTTAACATTACAGATCGATGAACTATTGCAGGCCTCGACAAATGAGCTGCCCCTGCCCATCAGTCTCCAGCTGGCATCCCTACCTCCAGTTGTTGATCAAACATCTATCGAGCACTCGACTAAGAAAATGACTTAGGGGAAGCCATTCTGTGGATAAGTGCCATCCATCTGTCTATCCATCCATCCATCCATCCATCCATCCATCATCTGTTGATCTATTTTAGACAAAACTCGTCATTCCCATCCTGCCTCCTGTCTTACCTGGAGGGTGAAATGAATAATAATTGAGGAAATGCCCTTTTGGTGCTGCAGCCACTCTAACCTGATATGCCCCCAGTCTAGACAGTGGACTACGTGCCGTGGGGGGGGAGGGTGATGGGGCGGGGGGGTATTTTTCCGCTCATGTATCAGAGACGAATGCGATTATCTCACAACAATGTTATCCTCAGACAGGAGGAAATAAAGAGCAGGACTTTGGACTCTGCTCCCGCTTTCACCACAGAAGCACCGTTCAACCCTTTCTCCGCTTCAAGCTCTGGAGATGCCACACACTGTTGGTTCATCTGCATTAATTATTTTATCCATTGGGACTATGAAGCCAAACAAGAACAAGAGTGCGAGCAGGAGAGAGAGAGAGAGAGAGCAAGAGAGAGAAAGCGAGAGGCAGCGCTTCATTCTACTACACATTGCTTTAAGGCCATCTCGTTAATGATGTTTTAACATCAGGATATTCCACGAACATGAAGTTTAATAGTTATGGATGCATGTTTGAATGTTTATGCGCCTGTTTGAATCCGGCTCCGACGTTCTTTTATCGCCGTCCGGATCGCAAACAAGCACGTTCCGTCTCATTCCATTAACAGCAACCGCGACGGTGCTAAACAGAAGGTGTAATATATCAAACTGGTCATAGAAGCGCAGCTAGAGGAAATAAAAGCAGACAAACAAATGAAAAAAACACAATGATGGATGGATGTAATGTGCGTAAATACGGTGATGGAATTTTTAGTAAAGGTCACTAAAATCTCAGGGACTTATACTTTTTCAGGAGTTTATACTTTCTCTTTAACCACACAAGATGGCTGCCGATATCATGTAGTCATTTCACGTTACGCTTATCCCTGTGGCGCAGGAGCGGCTTTAATAGAGTGTCGCACCACGTGACACTCAAATGATGTAATTATGTGCTGTTCTAGCCCCGGCGTGCCACTAGGGATTCTGGGCACCTTGAAAACCTAATATACTGCGCCCTGAGTCTCGATAAAGCCAAAACATTTCAGTTTCCGTTGCATTTTTAAGGGCCCCAGTCTCTCAGGGACCCCTGGGGAACATCCAACCCCACAGCACCCCTGATTGAAGAGTCGTAACTTTAATACATTTTTTTTTCATATTTGTCACACTTAAATGCTTTAGATCGTCAAACAAGTGTATTTGGGAAACTAATTTCCTCCTAAACCTTTGCAATAACTAATCAACCATCAGGTCCTGACCTCCAGCTCAAGCGCACTTGGGTTATGCAGTAGGGCAATGATCCAAAACATACCAGAAGTCCATCTCTGAATGACTTAAAAAAAAAAAAAAACCCAAAATGACGGTTTTGGAGCAGACTAGTCAAATCCAGACGTAAATCTGATTGAGATGACCTCAAACAGGCTGTTCATGCTCGAAATCCCTTTCAATAAGGCTGAATTAAGACAATTCTGCAAAGAAGAGCGGGCCAAAGTTCCTCCACAGTGATGTGAAAGACTCATTGGCAGTCATCGCAAGCGCTTGATTGCAGTTGTTGTTGCCGCCAAAGGGTGGTACAACCAGTTAATTAGTTTTAGAGGGCAATTACTTTTTGGACAGCTTTTTGCCGTTAATAAATGAAATCATCATTCATTTAAAAAATGCATTTTGTATTTATTCGGGTTATTTCTGTTAATACGTTAAAATCTGTTTGATGATCTGAATAATTTAAGTATAACAAATATGCAAAAAATAATAATAATAAATCAGGAAGGGGGGAAATAATTTTTTTCACAGCACTGTGGGTTTGCTTGTCCCTTCGTCTTTGTGATTGTGTGGATTTTTCACTGTAGAGTGATGATTTTTTTGAAGACCTGATCTTGAAGTCTTTCAAAATAATTGGAAAAGTTTCAAAGAGATCCGAAAAGTCAAGTCAAGTAGTCAAGTCGGCTTTTATTGTCACTTCAACCATATACAGTTTAATACACAGTGAAACGAAACAACGTTCCTCCAGGACCAAGGTGCTACATACAACATAAATTAACAAAAACTAACTAGCTAACTGAGACACCTAATTAGCTGGCTAGCTGAGACAAGACAGATTGACATGACAAAATAAATTAACAACATAAATTAACAAAAAAAAAACTAACTAGCTAAAAAGGAGACCTAATTAGCCAGCTAGCTGGGACAAGACAGATTGACATTTTAAGTTAAACAGAGAACTATCTACGTTTTTATACAAAAGAGACAACATAAAGTGCACATGCAAATGTGCAAACGAGAGCAACAAAGTGACAATGCAACAACATGACATTACAAATAAAGCCTGAACACCACGAGACGTTTCGCTTCCAATTTTCCAACTAGCCGACGTCGCTATTTAACAGTGAGGCAAACTTACATTGCGCGTATAAACCGGGTCAAAACCCAGAAGGTATTCGAGGCATCTTGCAGTCGATTAAACAAAAGACTGTAGAGCGATAAAACAGGACACTGAAGATCTGATCCCGGACTATCGCGTAACAGGCGTATGCTCTCAGCTAACAGAAAAACCGAAGACCTGACACGGGGGCGGGAGAAAGGACCAGAAAAGAATACACAGTGTCTTTTTCCGCAAGCTAGCGAGGCGGACGTCTTTCTTTCTTTCCTTCTTCCTCGCATCTTTCTCTCTACACCCTCATCGAACTCCCTTAGGCGCTTGTGCACTTTCTATCTCTCTCCATCTTCCTTCTCGCTCCCTCAGCAGGTAATTCGGGTCAGTTGTGTTTTTGTTTTTTTTCCCAGTTCCAGAGAGCTCCAGTCGCCGGTGTGTAATCAATCACGGTCTAACCATCTATCTCTGAAGACCTGCTGAAGCAAATAACATGCCAGAGAGAGAGAGAGAGAAGGAGAGAGAGAGAGAGAGACTCCATCAGTGGGTCAGGGAAGTGGACACACATAGCCATTCGTCATTGCCATCGTGCGGCTCTACTGGGACTGAGTTTAGATTGTGGAAAGACTGATTCTTCTTTTTTTCCTGCTGTATTATTTTACGTCAGGGGACGGTGAAAGACTGTGGTGTGTGTGTGTGTTTTAACCAGTGAACCGGGCTTTATTACGCAGTCGTTTTGTGGACAGGGAGGAAAAATACATTTTAAAAAATGACGTGTGTTATCACGAGTTATTTATACTTCATAAGCTTTCTGTTAAATGTTGTCCACCGAGTTTGTTACGGTCTGTTTAACATTTTCTTTTGGACGGAAGGAGTCTCCAATGTCAGAGGTTTGTAATCCTGTTTGTTTTCTGTCTCCTCAGACGTGTCTAGAGCTGGAGCGCTACCTTCAGACGGAACCCAAGCGACTGTCCGAGCTCTTTGAAGATGAACTGGACCGCCTGCTGTCTCCGGACTTCATGGAAGGACACGGAGAGGACAATCCGTCGCTCAACCCGTCCCTCTTCAGCCTCGCGTCGTCCCTCGACGGAGAGCCGCTGACCTCGCCGTCCACACCGGACCCTTCCGAACTCGGCATGGGGGTCGACGTGGCCCGGCTGAACGCGCTCACCTCGCTGACCCCGCCCTCGTCCCCGGAACTCGAGCGGCATTCTCTAAAGGCCGCACACACTCTCTGCGCCACGCCGGACGGGACTCTGATGCTGAAACTGGCCGTGGCGCGGCCGCTCTCGCCCGGACCCAGCGACGGCGAGCAGGCGGGCGGCGCAGCGGGAGGCCGGGACTCGGCCGACGGCAAGAAGAGAGTGCACCGCTGCCAGTTTGACGGCTGCAGGAAGGTGTACACCAAGAGCTCTCACCTCAAGGCCCACCAGAGGACACACACAGGTAGAACCTCACACAGCATGTACAGAAAATTACCACCACAGCTCCAGCATCATCACGACGCTTCCTCAAGGCTGCCTCGGCTCTCCGTCACGGGCTTTCAGGAACCGGTCATGACTCTCATCACGGCCAGGAAGTCACAAAGAGATCCACCAGCGTGTGTGTGTGTGTGTTTGGTGTGTTTGAGTGTGTGAGACAGTAGGTACCGAACCACAGCTCGCCACACGTGACCGTTGTTCTGACATAAAGGAAGTCAATGAAAGTGAAATTTCCCTCCAGATGTTTTCCTCATTTCTTCTCCATCCTCTTTAGCGAGAGAGAGACAGACAGATGGAGAGAGACGGATATGAACACTGGGAAAAGTCGAAGGCATAAAGAGTGAGTGATGAGGGAGTGACAGGCAGAAAGACCAAGAGAAAGAAAGCAGACAAAAAGACAAAAAGAGACACAAGCAGGAAAGGAACAAGAGATACATGAGAGAGAGAGACAGACTGAGAAAGAGAAGTAGAGACAAAGAGAGAGAGATGGACAAACTGAGCGAAAGGCAAAGAGAGACAGGCATTAAGAGAGAGATATAGAGAAAGACAAACATAGAACATGAGTTAGACAGACAGATCTAAAATTGATTAAGACAGAGAGATTTCGAAAAGAAAGTGAGAAACGGAGAGAGACAGAATGGTTGGAAATTGAGAGAAGAGAGAGAGAGAGACAGAAAGAGAGAGGATGAGAGGTTGGACGTTGAGAGAGAGATAGAGGTTGGAGATTTAAATAAAGACAGACAGGACAGAAATAGAGAGAGACAGGTTGAAAATAAACAGAGAAGGAGACAGTCAGATTGAGAGACAGGCAGGTTGCAAATTGAGTGAGACAGTCTGGAGAGAGTGGTTAACATCGAGAGAGAGAGAGAGAGAGGTTGTAAAATATAAACGCAGTGTGAAAATAGACAGAAATAGACAGACAGACAGACAGGTTGGAAATAGAGAGAGACAGACAGATAAAATAGATAAAGAGGGGGACAGGTAGACAGAAAGAGAAAGCGAGAGTGAAAAAAGATCTGAATAGCGAGTGATATGAGTGAGACAGTGAGTGAGACAGGTGCCGTGCTGAGGTCAGTGTGTTATTGTGTTATTAACTCACTGTACTGAGATCAGTACATCACCAGTGTCTGCTCTTATTACACTGTGTCTGGAAACAACAAGAGAGAGAGTGAGAAGATGAGAGGAATGTGTGTGTGTGCGTGTGTGTGTGTGTGTGTGTGTGTGTGTGTGTGTACGAGTTTGGAGCAAGAGTGGTTTCTAAGCAACCTGCACATCTTGGCTGAACAGCCGCTCATTCCCGGCATCGGCATCACCTTACACCGCTAACACACACACACAAACACACACACACACAGAGCGTGTAGGACTCCGGTTGCCAGGCGACTGCATCCTCCCTTGGCAGTGCAGACCATAATTGGCTAGTTCCAGATTGTGCTCGTGCCTGGTTGCTAGGCAACTGCCTCCAGCATCCGAGTCACCCTGACTTATAATTGCTCTGAGTTGCAGGCACGGGTCTGACCCTGCACCGTGTGTGTGAGTCTGTGTGTGTGTGTGTGTGTGTGTGTGTGTGTGTTCTATTCCTGTTACCTGTTAACTCCACACACAGCTAGACGTTGCCATGGAAACGCTCGGAATGTTAACTAACCGAGTTTAAGAGAGGACCTACAGTCCTAAGATTTAGCGAAAAAGTTTAGCGAGTCATGAAAATGCTAAATGTGTGTTTGATCTCCATGTGTGTGTGCGTGTGTGTGTTCTTTATCCAGTCAGTATAAATTGCTTTAACGCCGATGTTTTATCCGCTTTACAGAGCGAGCCGCTGCGTCACGTGAAAGTGCGAGTCTCATCGGTTCATCGTTTTATTTCTTTTCTTTTTTTCTCTCCTCGTTTCTCCTTAATCATATTTATTCTAAAAAGCAGCTGCAGTGAAATAAACGTCGAGCGACAGAACCGGGGAGGTTTTGTCTCTCCAGGAAGAACGACCCGAACGTGCTGTCTGTCTCTCTTTCTCTGTATGTCTGTCTTTCTGTCTCTCTCTGTCTGTCTGTCTGTCTCTCTCTGTCTCTCTCTCTCTCTCTGTCTGTCTGTCTCTCTCTGTCTGTCTCTCTGTCTGTCTGTCTCTCTCTGTCTGTCTGTCTGTCTCTCTCTGTCTCTCTCTCTCTCTCTGTCTGTCTGTCTGTCTCTCTCTGTCTGTCTGT
>JAQQZS010000010.1:19604298-19616375 GCA_030068045.1 Platyallabes tihoni
TCAGTGACACACAGAACCTGCAGGAGCTCCTCTAACCAGCTGCCGTGACGCCTCCTGGCAGCACCATCTGCCCCTCCTGAGCCACGTCAATACGGCTCGCTCACATTAAACACTCGTCCATCGTCCAATAGGAAGCCAGCAAAGTTTCACGCCTGAGCTCCGACTTTCCCACCCAGGATCATCGTCGATGTTTGGTTTGTTTATTATTTATGATTTATTTATTTTTCTCGTTTCTCTTGCAGGTGCTTCTCGCGGTCGGACCACCTGGCGCTCCACATGAAAAGGCACGTCTGAGTAAAAGCGGGACGTCGGAGACGAAGCGTGTCGAGGAGAAATCGGATACCAGTACGAGCGGGAGGGTGCGCTTTTTATTTTTTTTGCTGGAAATTTTTTTCCTTAAAAAATTTTGTTTAAAAAAACAAAAAACGCAGACACACTTCCCGGCCGAGCGTTTTCTCCTGAACGTTTCTCCTGAACGTTTCTCCTGAACGGTTCCTCTCTCTGAGAACTCTTCACCGACGCAGAGCGGATGATTATTCCCAAAACAGAAAAAAAAAGACAATTCGAAGAAAAAACAAGACTCTTCCTGTTTAAGAAACGTTTGCACAAGCGCGGGATCGGACTGTTTTAATACTCGATCTGAGGGATGTTTGTTTGTTTGTATGTTTATTTATTTACGCTTCTTGATTTTGGGAGGAAGGACAAACTTGAGATTTTTTTTCCAAGACTAGCATGGAAATACACTTTGTAAAAACTGATTTAAAAAGGATGCGTTACTGAGACATGATGGTTTAAAGTTAGCGCGTCTTCTTGCGGAGGAGAGCCCTTGAAGAGCATCGCGCGCCGCTAGACTTTTCAGTTCGCTTCGGGTTTTGCGAGCTACGATATCCCGGAGCCACCTTCCGAAATGAATAAATAAAGCGACAGAGCGGCGCGTGATGCCGCGATATTTAAGCCCCGGGCTCCCGCTGTTCACTCATCTGTCGCTACGGTGCACTCTGGCCTTTCTAATGAACTCAAAAGCAGAGCCATCTGACTTCAGCGCTCTCAGGCGTCAGGCTCTTCCTGGCGTCAGGCCGCACCGGTCACAGTCCATTTCACCCCCAACACGACGACCAAGACACAAGGTCGTCCCGGCCTCTTTCTCTCTCTTTGTTTCTCTCTCTCTCTCGCTCTCTCTCTCTCACACACACTCTTTTTCCAGTTTCCCGAGGCCGCGTTGTAATTGTAATGTACCTTCATGCTGAACTGCAAGGACATACTGTATGTAAAAGCTTAGAAATAACATCATCGCCATCATCACCGTTATCATCAGGGACCTATTATGCAAAATTTGCAAGATATTCAGATGGGTCCCCGAACAACATGAAAAAAACTACATTTTATGGAGTTAACAAGCCAGTTAAAATCTGTTGTTTTTTTTCCCCCTAAAGTGACCTCATAAAAGACCCCTCCCCCACTTCCATGGGTTCTTCTGTGCACCTATCTTCTGTATTCTTAAGGGGAGTGGATATACAGAAGCTCATTTGCATACACACGTAACGTAACGTAAAACGAGTGAAGGAGCAAGGGGTATTTTAGCTGGCAGATTAACACACACACACACACACACACACACACTTTAAAGCAGCTCAAAGACCATGTTAAAGAACTTGTTACAGAACTTGTTATTCAAATACAGGACCTTCACATTTTATGGAGGAGGAAAAAATAAATAAACTTTTTTTTCCTGAGAAAGCGGTTGCAGGAAAATAACTGACCACCAGGGGGCGACGAAAGCTTTTGGATTTCCCGCCACCGTTCGAGTGTTTTGCAGCCAGCAGCGAATCCTGGTTTGGTTCCTCGTGAGGTTCTTTATAAACCACAGCAAGGAAGTTCCTGATTACTTTTTTTTTTCTCCATGAAGACTTTGCAGCGTTGTCTCCGGCCCGTTACAGACACACGAGTGGAGCGTTCCTGTAGAACCTTGGGATTTTTTTTTTCTTTGAGCTGCTGGTGTAGAAGATGAACCCAGACCTTCTGACTGAAGTCAAATCTCAGTGGTGTAGGTTTATATAAAAAATGAGGATTATTTCGATTTATGATGATTTTTAAAAATATCCAACGGAGTATAAATCACATTCATAAATGTAAAAACAAAAAAGTATTATAATAATAATTAATTACTTAATTTGATTCTTTACAGTTAAAAAGGTTTGAAAAAAAGTGAAAATTTTCAAACAATAATTTTCTTTTTTTCCTCGACTTCTGCTTGAGGTTCGTTTCTCATTCGCGTTCCGTCTCTCGCTGCGTTCCGACGCGTGGGTTTGTGCTCGATTTGCTCCGGATATGGTTTGTATTATCGTGTGATGTTAGTACGACGATGTTCTATATTAAGAAAGACATAAAAACTGAAAACAAACACAAAGAAGAAATAAAAAACAAAACAAACAAAAAGAAAATTTATTTTTGTTACAGGTTTGTTTCGTAATCCTTTTTTAAAACTCGGTATTGTAATATATCTATGCAAGAACTGTTCGATTTTATTTAAGAATGACATCATGTACAATAAACAGTAGAAACTTTGGATCCGAATCTTGCCTTGCGTGTGTGTGTGTCTGTGTGTGTGTGTGTGCGCGTACTTTCTGTTTTCTTCTATGAACTTAAAAAAAAAAAAAAAGGTCTTGAACAGTCCCTTGAAAATGTATTTGCCTCTTCCTGATTTTCTTTTCATATAATTTTACACAAAGTTAACCTGAGTTAATACAAAATACAGTTTTTAAAGGGAAAAACAAGTTGTCCAAACCCACCTGGCTCTATGTAAAAAATTAATTGTCCTCTAAACCTAAAAACTGCAATCAAGTGTTTGTGATAACTGTCAATGAGTCTTCCACGTCGCTGTGGAGGAATTTTGGCCCACTCTTCTTTGCAGAATTGTTGTAATTCAGCCACATTAGAGCATGAACTAGTCGACGTTGACTAGGCCGTCCCAAAAACTAAATTCTATTTGTTTTTTGAGCCACTCTGAGCCATTTGCATCATTGTCCAGCTGTATAACTCAAGTGCACTTGAGCTCGAGGTCACAAACTGATGGCCGAACTTTGTCCTTCAGTATTTTCCGAGGAATTCATGGTTCCATCAATTATGGCAAGCCGTCCAGGTCCTTCCTGAAGGTGCAAGGCAGCCTGAGACTATCACACTACCACCACCATGTCTGATTGTTAGTATGATGTCCTTTTTATAAAAACTCTTGTGTTAGTTTTATGCCAGATTTAAAGAGGACACGCACCTTCCAAAAAGTTCCCTTCAGTCCACAGAAAATGGCACAATAATTACATTATTATAATTTTTTTTGGCAAATATGAGACGAGACGTTGTGTTCTTTTTGGTCAGCAGTAGCTTTCACCTTGGAACTCTCTCATAGATGACTGTAACTGAGGCGAGTTGGGCCTGAAGTTCTGTAGATGTTGTTCTGGGGATTTTTATTTTATGAGGTCCTGGATGAGTCGTCCTACTGATCCTATTACTTTGTTTCTCATTTGTTTTTACAGATGGCAGCATGATGTGAGATCTTTTAGCGTGCTACAACCGCGTCAGACCGGTTATTTTTTAAGTGATTTCTTGATTCAACAGGTCTGGCAATAATCAGGCCAAGGTGTGACAAGTGAAAAACTCAGCTTTCCAAAAAATATGACAAATATGTAAGAAAAAAAAAGAATACATCAGGAAGGGTTGCCCCCATTCAGTTTTTCATGAAACTGTAATTTTTGACAAAAAAGAGTAAACAGTAATTAATGAAAGAAGGTCAGTATTTGGTGTGACAACGCTTTGAGGACTTTTTAGTCCTCAAAGTTATAAAACTTTGTGCAGTTTTATAAGGGAATTAGCAACTAAGTTTAGCATTTAGCATCATACAGTAGAACCACCAGCAGTTCTTATTATATTCATATAACTGTTGCACCTGATTCTTTTTGGCATGCAAAACCTAATAACTTCCATTTTTCCCTTCCACACATTTTTGGTTTTTCGTCATGTATTTCATATGCCCGCTATGTGTACTGTATACGGAGCTTCTTTCAGACAGGGGAGGATCCTTTGACCCTGGAGGACTTAAATATGAGGACTGAAGAAGCTGCTTGGATGCGTAGTGAAACGTACTGTATCTACCTAACAAGTCCAGCTGACACGACATGACTTCCAGACAACCTGGACACCTGGATGACTGAGATTTAGAAATGTACAGTATACTGCTTTCTATTATGGGATGCAAATATTTTTCTGTAACTTTTAATCTTGTGTTGAAATACTGATGTTTGAAAATCCTAAATGTTTTAGCACTAACTCAATAATGAAGTGAAGAAAAATAATCTAATAAAGTTTGAACTAAAAACTATAAGACTTTAGTAGTGCACTGTACATACAGTATAAAATGCCGGAGCTGCGCAGTTTTCAGGTGTCGTACGCAAGTCTAGCAATTTGAAGCTTCGTTACAAAACTGATCATCTCGACATATTCCTCTCTCTCGCTCTCTCTTTTTCTCTCTCTCTCATCCACACACATTATGTCGCAGTGGGGACCTTTGATAGCGTCGCAGATGACGAGACTGCTCGAGACAAACAGACAAATTGACTAATTCAATAACTAACGCGTAATCAGGCTGCAATTATGTACAAGGAAACGGCCGTGCGCACTTTATTAACTCGGCGAACGCTTCCTGAACGATTTATTCTCAAAAGCTCGCTCATCTAGAACTAATGTACATAATTGAAACGTGCGTTCTCATCTCACCTCCAACTCGCTGCTATCACTCGGCTTATCATTTCGCAATTATACAGACACGATTAGGGCGCGCGCGGCGCTCTGCACCACTTTCGGTCCGGATGAATCTCCTTCCAGATGGAAAAAGTCTTCACGAACGATTTGACGTTAAATCAGCTACGGCGTTTCACTTCAAAGTATGCAAACTAATAAACAGAGCTATAGTTAAAATATTGCATTGAATCAAACATAAATTTTTTGGTTAAATAAATTTTAAATTTTAAAAAAGGTCGATGTAGTCTACATTAGTGCGGAGTTTATTATTTTCCAACAATTTAATGTAAAAATAAAGTTTGTTAAAAATGTATACATTGTACCCATTTATCCGTTTACAGCGACGTTTTATGGCATGGAACGTTCACGAAACAAGTTAGCTCTCATGTTGTAGAAACAACAAACACTCATTCGTTCACTTCTTCTCTCTTGCGTAAACTCAAACGCAACAAAAAACACAGCTTGTTAGAGTTGGTATGTTACTAAAAAAGTGTTAACTCATCTATCAGAAACCGTGTAAACAAGAGAGCATTAATAGCTACATGAGAGTTGAACTTCAGAGCTGCTGTTAGAGAAAATTAATTAACAGCCTCCAACCAATCAAAATCCAGAATTTGTCAAACTGTAAGGCTTTCTTTTTTTTTTTGTTACAAGAGTTCTTAGACAAGGTTGATTATGGTCTCTCTCTCTCTCCCTCGGTCTCTCTGTTTCACGTAGCCATTTTCTAATCAGCTCTGACGGACCGTATCCATACTGTTTAGGCTTTAATTCAGCCAGACGTTCATGCAACACGCTGGCTCCTTCTCAGACCTAATAGAATTAGTCCTCCATTCAAGCTCCCAATCTGATGTGATCTGAATATTATACCTCCTCTTCCGCTACTGGATACATTTCCTCTGCTCATAGAACCTTTGAGCAAAGCAAAGGTTAAGCCACACTCGCACTTATTAGTCTCGCTAACAGATAGAGTCGCAAATGGGAGGACTGATTCATTTGTGATTAGCCACGCATAATCCGTTCACGACCACGTCCTCGTGTAGCGCTTGAATTTCCAGAATTCATCTTGACAGCTTTATTATCTAGCTTCCCGAAATGACCCAACTCGCAATTTCTGCCACTTGTCAAAGTGTGTTGTGGGTACTCTCTAGGCTACATGGTTTAGAGAATGTAGAAGATGTAGAGAAGATAGCTGAGTCATAAAGTGGTAATAAATGCAACTAACGCTAATGGAGGCCCATTGGGGAAAGAATCATGCTGCTCCATGCTCAGTCTCTAAACATTCCCACGGTTGCCAGGGCCACTAGGTTTGCACCAAACTGAGCCAAGTTAAAAATACTCCAGTAGATTTTTGTTTGTTTGTTTGTTTGTTGTTTTGGAAAACTTACCTGAATATTTTGTCCTTTGATTGATGCAGAAATAAAAGACTGAAACAGACTGAACTCATAAAGTTGTCTGATTTAATTCGCTTCATTACACCTTGCTAGAGCTGGTTTGGACCCATTATCCCTTCATATCTGCCTTAATTCTTCATGGCATAGATCCAGTAAGGTGCTTGAAACATTCCTTGGAGATTTTGGACCATATTGATATGAGAGCATCACACACTTTCTGCAGATTTGTGAATCTCTCATTCCACCGCATCCCAAAGGTGCTCTACTGGTTTGGGATCTGGTGACTGTGGAGCTGTGTGAGTACAGTGAACTTATTGTCATGTTCAAGAAACCATTTGGGATGATTTTGTGACATGGCACATTGTCCTGCAGTCATACAGTGATGGACACGGTCGGGAACGATACTCAGGTCGGCTGTTTCATTTAAAACATACTCAATCTGTACTAAGGGGTCCAAAAAATGTGCTTGGAAAATCTTCTCCACACCATAACCCCACCAGCACTAGCCTAAAGTCCTGATAGAAGGTAGGATGGATCTATGGTTTATTGTTATTTATGCCAAATTTTGACCTGACCATCGAAATGTGGAAATTGAGACGCATCAGATCAGGCAACATTTTTCCGATCTTCTGTTGTCCAATTTTTGGTGAACCCATTTAAATTATAGTCTCAGTCTCCTGTTCTTATCTGACAGGAGTGACGCCTGAGGTGGTCTTTTGCTGCTGTAGAACATCTGCTTCAAGGTTCCACATGTTGTGTGTTCAGAGATGCTCTTCAGCATACCTCAGTTGTAATGAGATGTTATTTAAGTCACTGTTACCTTTCTATCAGCTAGAACTAGTCTGGATGTTCTCCTCTGACCCCTGGCATCAACATGTCATTTTTACCCGGAGAACTGCCCTTACTGGGGATTTTCTGTTTTTCACACCATTGTCTGTAAAACCCTAGAGATGTAAATCACCAGTAAATCTTTCACACCCAGTAGATCAGTAGTTTCAGAAATACTCTGAACCACGCCACACACTCAAAGTCACCTTTTCACAGATCGTCTTGACCATGTCTACATGCCTACATGCATTGAGTTGCTGCCATGTGATTGGGTGATAAAATATTTGTGATAACCAGCAGCTGAAGAGGTCTATCTAATGAAACGGTCAGTGAATGTACATCATTGATCTTATTGAGTACAAAAAAATTGCTGATTTTATTTAATAAAAAGAAAACAAACTAAAGAGGTAAAGGTTATGATTGAAGGCAGGTAATGCATTAATTATCATACACTACAGTATATGGATAAAACAGTATTTAGCCAATTTGCAATAACATTGTATCCAAATACATTTACTTTAATATGGAGTCGGTCCCCCTTTTGCAGCTCTAACAATTTTCACTCTTCTTGGAAGGCTGTCCACTAGATTTTGGAGTGTTTCTGTAGGAATTCATGCCCATTCGTTTTGTAGAGCATTTATGAGGTCAGTCACTGATGTTGAACGAAAAGGCCTGGCTCGCAATCTCCGTTAAAGTTCATCCCAAAGGTGGTTAATGGGGTTGAGGTCAGGGTTCTGTGTTCGGACCGGTCAAGTTCTTCCACACAGAACTTATCACACCATGTCTGTATAGTCGTAGGAAAGGGCCGTCAACAAACTGTTGCCACAAACTTAATAAAAGTATAGCCTTGTCCAAGATGTCTCGGTATGCTGAAGCATTAAGATTGGCCTTCACTGGAGATAATGGCCCTGATTGAAATACCTGAATTGAATAATTTATAGGTTTGGCCAAACAGTTTTGCCCATGTAGTGTATTTATGGAGGTCCTTGTGAGAGTGGCAAACATGTGGTAGTTCATTGAAAACATGATAAAGACTGCCATCTGCTGGTTACAGGTGATAT
Organism: Platyallabes tihoni; assembly: GCA_030068045.1. Lineage (NCBI taxonomy): Eukaryota > Metazoa > Chordata > Actinopteri > Siluriformes > Clariidae > Platyallabes > Platyallabes tihoni. The sequence continues at coordinate 19,612,370 of JAQQZS010000010.1, forward strand.
TGTGTTTGTTCTCCAACACCACATCCCAGTCAAGACAGTGTACATGAGTCAAATCAAGTCACGTAGTCAAGTAGGCTTTTATTGTCATTTCAATCATATACAGTTCAGTACACAGTGAAACAAAACAACGTTCCTCCAGGACCAAGGTGCTACATACAACATACATTAATAACATGCCTCTCAGAGTGGAAGTGTCTCTCAGAAGTAAAGATGGGCGGAGGATCACCAATTCCCCAAATGCAATATCAGAAAGGAGTTTCTCAGAGAAAAATTGAAGTTATCAAAGAGTTTGAAGTTATCCTCATCTACAGTGCATAACATCATCCAAAGACTCAGAGAGTCTGGAACAATCTCTGTGTGTAAGGGTCGAGGCCAGAAGACCATACTGGATGCCCGTGATCTTCGGGCCTTTAGACGGCACTGCATCACGTACAGGAATCCTACTGTAATGGAAATCACTACATGGGAAATCACTACAAACATTGTCGGTGAACACAATCCACCGGGCCATTCACCGTTCCCGGCTAAAACTCGAGAGGTAAAAAAAGAAGCCATATCTAAACATGATCCTGAAGCGCAGGTGTTTTCTCTGGGCCAAGGCTCATTTAAAATGGACTGTGGCAAAGTGGAAAACTGTTCTGTGGTCAGACAAATCAAAATTTGAAGTTCTTTTTGGGAAACTGGGATGCCATGTTATCCGGACTAAAGAGGACAAGGACAACCCTTGTTGTTATCAGCGCTCAGTTCAGAAGCCTGCATCTCTGATGGTATGGGGTTGCATGAGTGCGTGTGGCATGGGCAGCTTACACATCTGGAAAGGCTCCATCAATGCTGAAAGGTATATCCAAGTTCTAGAACAACATATGCTCTCATCCAGACATCGTCTCTTTCAGAGAAGACCTTGCATTTTCCAACATGACAATGCCAGACCACATACTGCATCAATTACAACATCATGGCTGCATAGGAGAAGGATCCGGGTACTGAAATGGCCAGCCTGCAGTCCAGATCTTTTAACCATAGAAAACATTTGGCGCATCATAAAGAGGAAGATGCGACAAAGAAGACCTAAGACAGTTGAACAACTAGAAGCCTGTATTAGACACGAATGGGACAACATTCCTATTCCTAAACTTGTGCAACTTGTCTCCTCAGTCGCCAGACATTTGCAGACTGTTATAAAAAGTAGAGGGGATTCCACACAGATTCCACACATTGCCTTGTCTCAACTTTTTTGCTTGTGTTTATGTGTTGATGGCATGAAATTTAAAATCAACTTATTATTCCCTTAAAATGTAAGTAATTTTAATTCCCAAGTAATAAATATTGTGCATAAGAGCAATTACAGGTTGGTGTGTACAATTGTTAGATGGTTGTTGATCAGTGTGTTTGCGCATGTGTGTTTATCAGTTCAGTCCCAATGTTTTGAAGTGGTTGAGTTTATCTGAGTGTGTGTGTGTGTGTGTGTGTGTGTGTATTTTTATCAGTCCCGTCCCTTTTTGTTGAGGAGACGGATGACTTGTGGGCACTAATACACAGTCTGGATGTGAAGACCCGAAAGCTTCAGTACCTTTTTCCAGGAGGGTGTGACACAATCTGACACAATGCTTGTGGTTTTACAGATTCAGGGTCTGGCGTAAATGTCTGTGATAGAGGGACCCCGATTATCTTCTTTGCTGTCCTCACTATCTGCTGTAGTGTCTTGCAGTATGAGATGGTACAATGTCCAAACCAGACAGTGATGCAGCTGCTCAGGATGCTGTCGATAGTCCCTCTGTAGAAAGTGGTCAGGATCAGTGGTGGAAGCTGGGTCTTCCTCAGCCTTCTTAAGAAGAAAAGACGCTGTTGGACTTTCTTGTGCAAGGAGTTTGTGTTGACGGACCAGGTGAGATTCTCCTCCAGGTGGACACCCAGGAATTTGGTGCTGTTGATGTTCAGCGGAGAGTGAGTGTATCCGTGTATTTCTGAAGTCAACAACCATCTCTTTTGTTTTATCAACATTCAGAGACAGGTTGTTGCCTTTACACCAGTCCATTAGACCCTGCATGCTGACTCGTCTTTCACACCACGGTCGTGTCATCAGCAAACTTGATGAACGGAGGGTGGTCTTATTAATGCAGTATTGATTCAGTGTTCGTGGTTTTATCCTATAATGGCCTGTTCTTCCCCCATTCCATTCATTTTATTCTTCTCTCATGCACTCTCTCTCTCTCTCTCTCTGAAACCAGTTCTAAAAACTGAAGCTAACGCAAATATGCCCAAATTTGCAGTTCCTCGAATGTTTCCAAAAGCGAGTCAAACCCTATAGAGCCCCAAGTTACAATGCTTAACTTTACAGCAGAAACAAACATATTTACAGTCAGATACTGTAAAGTTTAAAGGTTTTGCAGTTGATTAAACGCGTTGCTCGGTCTGTCTGCTGTGCTTCGATAAACTTTTCTGGCACCAAGAGAGGACGAGTCAAACACGCAAACACATTGGAGTAGGATGGAGATTTAACACGTTAATATCAGATCCATGAAGAAGAGAGTAGAATTAAATTATTTTTATATATATTAAAAAAAATCCCTTACAGTTACAAAAATGGTTTTATCATGGAGAGAAATGAATGCCACGGAAATAAATGTCATAATATCGCATAAGCTTATTAAAAACATCACATCCGGCCACATCCCTCATCACTTAGGTTTCCTAACAGGGTCATTAACACATTAATGAACACAATAGATAGGGCTCTAGAGAGAACTCCATTCTAATATATAATATTATATAATATAGTCATAACAGGACTGCATTACTGCCACAACCAGTCTGGTGACATAACAGGTAAAGGACAAGTAGAGGCTGATCTTCAACATATGTATGTATACAGTATGTTTATCCAAGTCGAGATACAGTAGGTTTTGTTGTGGATATTAGTTTTTGGTTTCCATTAGGTGTTCAATATACGTCTGTGTTTGAACAGTTTATTGCTATTACAAAGGAACCACAGTCGGACACACGTTATTTGAACAGTTGCTTCCATTTAAGGCGCATCTGCCTGCATCTATCTATAAAAAAATAAATAAATCTCTGCACATCTTTAATCAATTATTTTTATTAATCAGTAATTTCTATATAATCAGCAAGTTATATACGTTTCAACAGCATGTTTTATAATAAATATTCAATATTTAATGTCCGTGGTGTGAAATTTCCACAGCAGCAGCGACAGGTATCTTGTCACCATGGTAACGCACGGAAGATGTGATGTCTGCGCCAATGACTTTGCAGGGTGTTCCAAAGGGTGGAGTTTTGTTGAGGGAAGTTTCCTTTACCGACATTCCCTGAAAACAGAGCAGGGAGTAGTGAGAACCCTGTGAAGTACACTTCGGAATGGAACACACCGAGATCATGACTGACCTCAGCCACCCCGGCAATGGACTGTTCTCTCTGTTGCAGTCTGCGAAGCATTTCCGCTCCCTGAAGACCAACACAGAGAGACTGAGGAGGAGCTTCTTCCCGCAGGCGATACAGTCTCTCAACCAGATCACTACACAGGACTAAATAATCTCTGCGTTTTTGCACACCGCACAGTATTGGACAGTCATGGACATTATTCATCTGTACACTCATGCACAGTTGCACATACCCCGGACATCCATGCACATTTGCACTAACCCTTAACTTTCCATCCCACTTTTGCACATTATGGACATTTATGGACCATGGACATCTATACACACATTTGCACACTTCCTGGACATTTCCATTTATTGCCATTCAAATTTATCTTTATATTTTTTCTACATTGTATAGATATGTTTTTTTAAAATATTTTTTTTAAATATTTTTTTATATGTTGTCACATACTATTGGATGTTGGACTGTGGGTGTGGGTGAGGCATAGGCGCAGAGGGGGTTAAGGTGTAACAGTCTTTAATGATAATGAAACAAACAAAACATGAACTGAGGAAGTTGGCATAAAACGTGGAGCATGCTATCAATCATAACTCAAAACACAAAC
>JAQQZS010000010.1:19688793-19702726 GCA_030068045.1 Platyallabes tihoni
TGTCTTCACAGTACGATGATCACGCTTAAGTTTTCATGAAATATCTAATGTTTTTATACCTTGTCCAAGGCATTGCACTATTTGATGCTTTTCGGCAGCAGAGATCCTTTTTCTTTCCCATATCGCTTGAAACCTGTGGCATGCTTAATAATGTGGAACAACCTTCTTCAGTACTTTTCCTTTAATTGGGCTCATCTGGCAAACTAATTATAACATGTGTCAGAGATTTATTTCAGTGATCCAAAGAGCCCTGAGACACAACACCATCCATGAGTTTAATTAAAAAAAAAAAACATTTAATGTTTATGACACTTACATCCAATTTGCATAATAATTTGGAACGCGGTGTACATTCAATATTGTGTAACATTCATGTGATTTTATTTTTTTTTTTTTTACTGTTTTACTGTTTACACTCACTCGGTGGCAGCGGCTCGTCCACTCTCTGGTAGCGGCTGATGTCATGACGTACGGCTGGAAGAGAGCGGACAGGCTGATGACCGTTCACCTGAGCGCTGGCTCCTATAAAAAAAAATTTTTTAAAACACACATCCAAATCCACCAATCACGTCCCACCATGTCATATTTAACCAATCATGAAGATCAGTGCAATAAAAATACCTGACTCCCCGTCTGTTTCCGCCGAGTCGGTTCCCAGTCTACCTGATGACTCCGCCCCTTCAGCCTGTGACTCCTCCCCTGACGCCAGCAGGCTCTGCCTCCTCGTCCACACCTCCTCGCTCTCCTCCTGGCCGTTGGCTTCGTTACGCTGTTCCTGAGAGATGCCAGGCTCTGATTGGTCCGCTGCGGAAGCTCCACCCTCCGCGCCGGCTACACCAGAGCTAGCTGCAGACGCTTCGGAAACGAGAACTTCGCTCGCTACGAAGGACTCCTCACTCGCGCCCTCCACAGCTGCATCTTTATCCTACAGTTTTCACAATTTTACTTCCGGTTTTACAAAGTAAACATGAAAAGTTAAAGTTGGTTAGTTAATACAAGACTCTCACTTGAGCTGCTGGAACCAGAGACATGGACTGCGACTGGGCCAACGCACCAGCCGCTCCCTCCTGGCTCCCTTCCGCTCCGCCTCCTTGGCTCTTCGCAGTGCTGCTTCCAGACTGCGCCGCCGCTGCCGCGTCTTCACCATGTGTGGGACTCCCCTCCCCCTCGTTTTTAGACCCCTCCCTCTGCTCCTGTTCAGACGCCACTCCATTAGCCAACCCCTGAGAGACGTGCGATTCCTCGTCTTCGTCTGAGTCGATGTGCAGCATGGCGTTGAGCCGCGTGTCAGTGGGAAAGCTGGAGCGCAGTTTGGGGGACGCCGCTCCCAGAGGCCGATCCTCAGAGCCGTTCTGAGCCTCGATGGTGTCCAGATAATCGTTCAGAGAGGTCTGCCTGTGGGTCTGTCCCGACTCAAAGACTAGGTTCCTGAGGATGCGCTCTTCGTCCGCTTCCGATGGACCTTCGTCAGTCCTGAAGGCCTCGTTGTGGAGAGAGCCCTCAGAGCCGGTCGGAGACGCGGCCCGGGGCATACGGGAGGACGGAGGGACCATGTCCTCATCGTCGGAGGGGCTGCCCGGGTCTCCGTTCACAGACGAGGCACCCAGGAGGGAACCCATAACATCTGATCAAGGGACGATACGTTTGCCATGACTTGCACTTGTATTCATACACTTCCAACCACACTTATTCAGCCCCACTTGTTCCATCCCTTCACTTAGTCCCACTTGTTCCCACCCACTCGTTTACTCCTACTAATTGAGACCCATTAGTTCCCTCCAACTCGCACAGCCGTACTCTCTCTCAAGCCCTTGTTTACGTCTCTTCGTTCATTCCAGCTCATTCTATCCCTCTGACTCCTTTCACTCTCCCATTCGTTCCCTCCCACTCATTTATTTCTATTCATCCATCCTCACTCCGACTCACCTTCATGTCCGGCAGACGTGATCTCCACCCTGAACTGAAGCTGACCGCTCACATGGTCCGTGGGCAAACGGCGGCACAGAGTGTAGCTTACAGGCTGATCCCTGAGTCAAACACACATACACACGTTAGCAACTAAACAAACATGTGAATATTTTCTTTGCAGCTAGCGCTCCCATGTGACACACCCTGCTCCATGCCTCTCCAGGAGCCTCTGCACCGGGATGGTCAGCTGACCCAGAAATCGCTTGATGATCGGCCGACTTTTAGCGAACTTGTCCTTCACCTCGATTTCTAAAACGTCGGTCATGAGTGCGACGAAGGTGTATTTCTGTGAAAAAACAGAGATTCATATACGTATTTCGTTTGTCTGATCAGGTATTTGCAGCCTGCTAGCGCAATGTCGCGACAGCTACGCGAGTTAAGGTCTGCGTCATATAAATTGCATGCAAATCAGGATGGATTAGAAAGTGTCCTACGCTTATGGCATGCAAATATCGAGCGAAGTGGGTGTGGCCTTATGAGAAGCCTCCACCGCGTGTAGCCGCGCGTGTGTGTGTGTGTGTGTGTGTGTGAGACCTCTCCGTGCCACACAGGGTTGGTGGTGTTGGAGATGATGGAGGCCCGTCTCTCTTGGCCGTGGTGTGTGAAGGCGGGGAAGCCGCTGCGTTTTCCGGGCTGGATGCTCATCTTCAGATATGGATCCGGATTGAAGAACATGCCTTTCTTTAAACCCTGGGCTCTGATATCTTTCGAACACACACACACACACACACACACACATTATCAGAGCTCTACATAAAGCTGAAGCAAAAATAATAATCTAATTTTGCGTGTTATCCACTTCCACAATTCACCATTAATCAAATCTGCAAACGCGTACCAGCAAACCAGGTTTGCTTTTAACTTGTACTGACACTAAATGTCCACAGGGAGGCAGTGCAGACATGCAGGACGTACAGAGAGGTTTTATTTTATAGTTTTTATTTAAATTAGTAAACCTGATAATGTGAAGCTGACGAGTTTGCGGCAATGCTCCGTCACAGACTGGCCGTCCGCTTGTCCTTCTGGTCCAGCCTACAGAATAGAGAGCGAGAGAGAGAGAACAGTTTAATCTAAACAGCCAGCTACACCCTTTCTTTATTTTTCTCCTCCCTGATCGAGAGCTGACCCGAGTACAAATCGCCCTTCGCACTCAAAGCAGGACTGCGCTAACCATCTGGACGCACAGCATAATAAATCACAGCGGTGTGGCCATGTGCCAACCTATGACAATCACAGGATTCGTGCTTAGACGTTTCATATCAAATGAATTCATGCCAGCTGCTTGCACGGCACCAGGAGGTACATGTTGCATAGATGAAGAGAGAGAGAGAGAGAGAGAGAGAGAGAGAGAGAGAGAGAGGAAGTACGGAGGTGGTTACAGTTCATGTAGTGCATGCTCCTAAATTATTTAACTCCTCTGCAGTGCGTTTGCACATTAATATGACACCCTGACTCGAGCCAGGCCGGGGGTGTGTGAGCGAGAGTCAGACCGCCACAAGGTGGAGCAGACGCCGGAGAATGACACGGTGTGCACGTCTCGTCTTTATTACCATTCTAACATTATATTATTTACAAACATTATCAATTCATTTCTTTGCCACTGTGTCAGTTCTAATGAAGGAGGCGTGGCCTTTGTATCTCTGTCCGTCTAAGCAAAGAAGGTGTGTCCTTTATACTGTAGCTGTCTATTTTAACGCAGTAGGCATGTCCTTTCTGTCTGGCCATCGTAATGAAGTACGCGTGTCCTTTGTGTCTGTCCATCGTTATAAAGGAGGTCCTTTGTGTCTGTCCATCATATTGAAGTAGGCGTGTCATTTGTGTTTGTCCATCGTTATAAAGGAGGTGTGTCGTTTGTATCTGTCCATCGTAATGAAGTAGGCATGTCCTTTGTGTTTGTCCATCGTTATAAAGGAGGTGTGTGCTTTCTGTCTGTCCATCGCAATGAAGGAGGTGTGTACTTTGTGTCTGTCCATCGTAATGAAGGAGGCGTGTCATTTGTGTCTGTCCAGCGTAATGAAGTAGGCGTGTCCTTTGTGTCCGTCCATCTTTATAAAGGAGGTGTGTCTTTTGTGCCTGTCCATCGTTATAAAGGAGGTGTGTCCTTTGTGTCTGTCCATCGTATTGAAGGAGGCATGTCATTTGTGTCTGTCCATCGTAATGAAGGAGGCATGTCATTTGTGTCTGTCCACCGTAATGAAGGAGGTGTGTCCTTTGTGTCTGTCCACCGTAATTAAGGAGGTGTGTCCTTTGTATCTGTCCATCGTAATGAAGGAGGCGTGGCCTTTGTATCTGTCCGTCCAAGCAAAAGTGTGTTCTTTATACTGTATCTGTTTATTGTAACGCAGTAGGTGTCCTTTGTGTCTGTCCATCGTAATGGAGGCGTGTTCTTTGTCTATGTCCATCGCAATGAAGGAGGCGTGTCCTTTGTGTCTGTCCATCGTAATGAAGGAGGTGTGTCCTTTGTGTATGTTCCTCGTAACGAAGTAGACGTGTTCTTTGTGTCTGTCCATCGTTATAAAGGAGGTGTGTCCTTTGTGTCTGTCCATCATGGTAAAGTAGGTGTGTCCTGTAACTGTCAGTTCTAGTAAAGAAGGTGTGGTCTCTGTACCCGTGTTCCTAGGAAAGTAGGTGGTCCTTTAAATCTGTCCATCGTAGAAAAGGAAGCATTTCCTTCAAACTGTATCTGTCAGGAATACTCAAGGACATGTGTTCTTTTTATTTGTCCATTTCCATGAAGGAGGCATGTCCTTTGAGTCTGTAAAGAAATCACAAAACGGGGTGTGTCCATTGTATCTGTCATTCTTTTTAAATGAGATGTGTCCTTTGTATCTGTCCATCTTATTGAAGGAGGCGTGTCCTTTGTACCTGTCCATCCTATTGAATAAGGGGTTTCCTTTGTGTCTGTCCATCATAATGAAGGAGGTGTGTCCTTTGCCTCTGTCCATCCGAATGAAGGAGACATGTCATTTGTATCTTTCCATCCTAATCATGGACGCGTGTCCTTTGTATCTGTCCATCCTAGTGATTAAAGTGTGTCATTTTTATCTGTCTATCCTAAAGAAGGTGACATGCCATTTGTATCAGTCCATCCTAGTGAAGTGGGCGTGTCCTTTGTATCTGTCCATCCTAACAAAGAAGGCGCGTATTTATATCTGTCAATCTTAGTAAAATGGGTGTGGTCTCTGTCTATATTAGTCTTAGTGACGAGGTCGGGACAAACCTTCCGCAGATGTGCATAGCTGCTCTGATTTTGTTTATGTGTGTGTGTGTGTGTGTGTGTGTGTGTGTGTGTGTGTGACTGGAAAAGTCTGCTAAAGTCTCAGGTTTCAGAGCACCGTCTTCGTTAATGTCATCGAACTACAATGTATGAAATATTAAGAGAATCTCAATAACCATCGTTCACCGTGCTGCAGAACCAGAGACGCTCCGCAGGGTAGAGTTACAATAACCAGGTTTGAGACGTGAATTATTCAGCTGCTGCTACTTTTCAGTGGCCACATCATACAGACAGTGTGTGTGTGTGTGTGTGTGTGTGTGTGTATTGCTTTGCTCTGGCTTTCTTAAGTGCACATGAAATCGTTTTAGGGCAGGACGCAGGAGTCGGCGAGTTCTCAGCATGCCGATGAATCTGATCCTCTCCCTGTGTGGAACTGACACACACACACACACACACACTGTACATCATGACGTATTAATCTCCTGCTCAGTAAAAGGCAGGACATCAGATATTTTCCTGGCTCTGGGATCTAAGAGCAGATTTTCAGGCGATGTTGGCTAACACAACACAGCGGGATCTCAGGGATAATCAGGCACACACACACTCACACACACTCACAGACACACTCACCAGCACGCCAGGGTTCTTTACGGTGATGCAGGGCGTCGTTGCTCTTAAGGCTCCGCTCACTCCATGGTAATATTTAAAGCAGATTTTGGTCTCAGCTTCATACAAACACACACAAATACAATACGTAAAGATATAACTTTGGATAATTCATTTAAAATTTTTAAAACGTAGCAAAGACGTGATTGTACACTGTCTACGTGACGTGAAATGCACTCACGCTCCATAAAATAAGGCCCCGCCTCCAACCTCCAGACGATCTGTCCCCGCTGTGTGCCGTTGACGCCACGGTTCTTCGAGTCCCACACGTTAGCCGGACACGTCTCATCTAAGAACACACACACACACATGTAAAACAAACACTGAGAAACGACCCAAGAGCCACTTCTTCTGTAGGACATCTGATGGGATGACCTGCTGGAACAACACCCCCAGTGTATCTTACTGCTGCAGTCTGAACACAGGCCGCGGGACAGATTTTGTTTGTTTGTTTTATTCCCATCACATTTTCCCGCCTGAGCCAGAGGCTCGTATCCTGCACAGGTATAAAGACGCATCTCACTGGAGCAGATTAGCCTCATGCAGCATGATCTACACTCCGGTCTACATCACTCACAGCTTTCTAGTCAACAGCACTCAATTCACCCTGTGTGACACCAGCACGGACAGATAAATCACCACGCCATCCTCCAGCTAATAGCAGGAGCCAAATGGACACGCGGAGGGAGGAGAGGAGAGGAGGAAGAAAAAGGGGGAACAGAAAAAAAGAATAAAGAACGAAAGAAAGAGGGAAATATATAAAGAAAGAAAGAAAAGTAAAGAGAAAGAAAGGAAGAAAAGTAGGTAGAAAGAAAGAAAGAATAGAGGAAGAAAAGTGAAAATTTATAAAGAAAAAAAACAGAAAGCAAAGGATGAATGAACAAAATAAATAAATAATAATACAGACTTTAAACAAAAGAAATAAATAAAAAAAGAACAAAGGAAAGAAGGAAAGTGAGACAAAAGAAGAGAAAAAAGGAGAAAGACAGAAAATAGAAAGAAAGAAAATGGAAATAAAGAAAGCAAGTAAAAAAAAACATGTAAGACAAATAGAATGAAAGAAATGTCTCATGTCTTTAACACTGTCTTCTTCATCAGTGCTGAATGAATCTAGTCGCACAGCCCTCTGTAATTAATTATCAATCGTTAGCCCCAGATTATTTGGGATTAACTGAAGTGTGCAGCTCAGATGAGTCTCGGCCCACGCCCCTCACCCCACGGCCCTCACTCCACGTACCACACCCCTCACCCCTGACTCCACGCCCCACTCGCCTCCCACCCCTCACTCCACGCCCCTCACCCCACGCCCCAAACGCCCCTCACCCCACACCCTTCACCCCTGAATCCACGCCCCACACGCCCCTCACCCCTCGCTCCTCACCCCTCACTCCTCACCCCTCATCCCACGCTCCTCACCCCACGCTCCTCAATCCAGGATCGAGGCCTGCTCTTGGGCCCCGGGTCCCTCAGGAGCAGCGAGACTGTACGCGTGACTGTAAGCCGAGCCCCAGGGAGCCACGGTCTGATCGATGTCTGGCACACCAAGGCTTTTCCCTGCGGGGGACTGTGCTGGAATTTCCCTGAACGGATCGATAGCTACACGGAGCGGTGGAGAAGTGGAGCGAGGGATCGACTTTCTCCCGCCAGACGACAGGGAAGCGCTACAGTGACCGATGTGACCACGGCCCATCGGGAACCACCACCGATGCCTGGGATGTGTTCCAGGTGTGGAGTTTCTTTTGTAAAAGTATTTCCGGACATGCCCTGTTGGTGACGCTAGGTGATATCAGAAGAGGAAACATACAATCCCAACAGGGTCTCTAAATACTAGCACCTTTCCGCTGTGTCGTGTTTAGGGCTCTCAGGGTCAGTTTAATCAAAGTTCACGCGCCCCTTTCACCCTTTTTAATCAGAACTCTAGGAAATCAGGGGCTTTTGAAACGTCAGAAGTAATCACATGTAACCTTTCGCGTGAGTAACGTATCACAACGAGTGACGGGTAAAAGGCAAGGCAGCCATTATGCCGCTGACTCAGCGTTTTATCTCCCACGTTCCCTCTCTGCCTTTACACAGGGCTCATACTCTCTCTCTCTCCCACACAGAGACACACACACACACACACACATCTCTGCCCTGCTTTCACATTTCTGGCTCAGTGGAGCATCAAAGTACAGGATTATTTTTCTCCATGGCATGCATTGTCCTATACTGTATCACTGCTAGCTAAAAAGGAAACAGATAAACACCTTCCCTGGAGAATCAGTAAACACATTTAGTTTTTTGATGAATTCCTCTCATAATAAACTACTTTAGTGCACTATTATGTCTCACAAGAAAAAAAAAACATCATGATTCACAAGTACAATAAACAGCCTTGAAATAAACATTTCTTGTACCCTACTACATAAACAATAGAGATGGAGTGTGTGTAAATGTATTTATTTTTATTAGAAATAATTTTTCATTCAGATTTGCTTGCGTTTGTGGTGGTAAAATGTTGCAGTTCCTCTATAATCCTACAGGTGGCTCACTAAAGTTTTCAAACATCGTAACGTGTGATTGGACGAATTGTTTACCTAGTTTGTTGAATTGTAACAAAAAATTTAAACTGAATTGGGAACATTTTGTAAAATCATGATACCAACGGAATCGCCACCCAGGAATCATGATAATATGGGATCTGTTGCTCCCTGTCCCTAATAAACAACTGAATGAAAAAGCTTTTTAAGACTTTCTGAAAGCAGAAACGCCAACAAAATGAAGCAAATGCATGACTCCAAGTTGTGTAAGTAGTTTGTTGCAAGATCAAAGCGTGCGAGTCTCACGGCAACCATTTTTCATGAGATTCTGTTTTTCCTAAGTTCCTGGTATCCTAACCTAGACGATTTTACTTCCTCTGAAAAAGCTAGGAAGCTGAGCTTATCTCAAAATATCTATCTAATTTACTGTAGAATCTCTATGTAATTTCTCATTTTTGTTCTCGTCTGCACTAAGAACCACACCATGAGGGACACCACACCAGGATTTCAATCAAATAAACTGACCACCGGCGTGAAGGTACCACTCATTTACCTCCAATTATAAACTGCTCTAAATCTTGCTCACCCATCCTCTAAAGCCCTAGTCTCACCGTGTACGTTGCGTCTTACCAATGTGGTAGAGCCCGATCCAGTCTGTGGCATCCACCTCCTCCTTGATGTCCCAGGAGATGACGAGGTTCTGTCCTCTTCCCAAGGTGAACTGGTAGGTGGAGGCAGTGAGGGAAGAGCGGCTTTCTGACGTGACCAGGTCTGTATCACTGTTTGCCCGCTGTAGCCCCATTGTCTCGGCTGCATTGCCTCCTCTTGATGACCCGCCGCTGTCACTACCGCGCAGGTTCTCCGGGCCCAGCGTGTAGCGCATGTGTGGGCTGCGCCTCCGCACCACCAGGAGGTGCTCACGTGCTGTGCTGGTGGCCATGGAAGGGTGAGGGGTGGGGTGGCTAGGGATAGGGTGAGGACCAGGGATGTGTTGGTGGGGACGGGAACGGGGAGGGAGGACAGCTGTGGCCAGTGAGGGGCGAATGGTGGAAGCTGGGTGAACAGCACGATGATGAAAGAATGGCCTAAAAGGCCCGAGGGAAGTGAGGAAAGAATTGGGATGTGACCCAACAAGGGCCAACAAACCCTCTTAAAGTCCTCCACTGTCTCTACAGGCAGTGTCCACTTATGCAACACAGAGATACCACCACTTTTTCCTTGGACTTCCCAGCATTTGAAAGGAAACATTCAATCAGACAGAGGACTTACTGACTCCCCCCTGTTCAGAGGGGTGCGACTGCGAATGTAGATCCAAGCCCTCCAAGTTTAGCCATATTCATTTGCTCCATGAAACATCAAATCTGCTGGATATGAAAAGCTTCAGGAACCGTCTGATGTCATTTTCTATCAAGTTCTACGACAAACCACTGGGTCAAGAGAGGCGATGATGGGGCAAGTCGATCAGTTAAGATCCTTGTGGTCCATCAGGCTGTAGTCTCGACATGACACGTACAAGCAGATACCTAAGAGACAAAAGAGAAAAAGATAGAGTACAAGCAGGCATGTAAAAGGTCTGCAACTCAACAACCCCCTGCAAACTTGGCAACAGTCTAGAATATTCTATGTAAGCAATGATATTATCTTATCAAATAATGCCCTCTGCAAAAAGCCAAAGCTGGAAAAACAAAGAAAAAGGCGTTGAGCCAAACTGTTGCTTTTCTAACAGTGAGATCATTCAGCAGACAGATGAGCAGAGTGAATACTGTAATCTGTTTTCTTTTCTGAGGAAGTGACGAGGCAGAACAACAGCACTACAGAGGTGGATGAATAAGCAGGAATCTCTACAATATCAGTGGAGAACCCGATTGTTATGTCAGATCTAACAGCCTGTTCTTCTGTTTCTCCATCCGTCCATCTGCCCCTCCATCTGCCCCACACGCCACCTGAAGCATTACTTCTAAACAAGTTTCAGTTAGGTGACATGTGTCTCAGAGCACAGTAGAATGATTCTTTTACATACCCCAAGGTAGGAAGGTGGAAGAGCACAGGGTCAGCACCCAACCCAGAGCCTTAACCATCTGAGCCACATTATACGTAGTATAATTTCTTTCCTTTCTCCATCCATCCCTAAGCCCAACCTGGATTTTCTGCCATGCTTCAATCTTCCATCCATCCATCCATCTGGCCTAAACTCAACCTGAAGGAGCACTCATGCAGTATTTTCTGATTTACTTGCTCTAGGACAACCTATTTTAACCCCTAGTCTGTTTCTCCATCCATCCATCCATCCATCCATCTGTCTAACCATCTCATCATCCACCCATCAGCTCAAAACCCAACCTGAAGCATTTCTCTTCTGATCTATCTGCCCATCTGCCCGTTCCTCCATCCACCTATCTATGAGTTCATCCCTTCAACCGTCCCAAACCCAACATGAAGCACCAGAATCTTCTGCCTAGTTTGGCCTACACCTCTGAAATTATGTTCTGTTTTCTCTATGTCGTTCTTCATTCATCCAGCCAAACTATTCATCTAAACTTTCCCTGCTTTTCTTTCCATTCATCTGGCCAAAAAAACCCAAGCTGAAACATGAGCATTCCAGAATCTTCAGACTCTCCATCCATCCATAATGAAACATAACTTCACATCATCACTCCTATCGGCACTTCTGCCCTACTTGGCCTATACTTCTGCAATCCTCTGTCATATTATACCTTTCCTCACTTCCTTTCTCTCTATCTCTCTCTCTCTCTCTCTCTCTCTCATCAGCCCTGCTTTCTAAAAGCGTCGATAAGCATGATTGTCCTTGGAGGATCCTAAATTAGCTTCCTTCGTCTGAGCTGTTGGGAAGGACTGTGAGACACGGCGTAACACAACTCGCCCAAACATCCTTCTTACACCTCAAGCTTTTCCACCAGTTTGTTCCTGGGTTATTTGATGGAGCGGTTAAAGGGAATCGAAAGTCATTCCGTGACCAAAGCAGAATAATATACGCCGCACACAGATGGACGCAGATGGACAAGGCAGAAAAGTGCAAGAAAAGCAGACGTGATGGAGACCAGAAGGCACAGTCAAGTCCTGGCTGGAAGAAAAGGAAAAAAAAAATCAGCTTAGACGAGCAGGAGATCCGGGTTATACAGTACTGGTTTATCAGCATCACTAACCCAGCGAGTGATCCTTGTGCTCCTAGGACGGTCTCGTAATAAGGCCTCGTCCCATTTCTAACACCCTGAATATTTCTCTTCAGTCTTCAGCGTGATGCGCTATAAATTCACAAGTGCCATTCCTGTTTTAACAGGAGGCAGTGATCACGAGAAGGAGCAGAGGAAAACACACACACACACACACACACACACACACACACACACTCCCACACAGTCCTGTTTCAAAACACTGATGTGCAAAGCATCCTGTGCTGGAGGAAGAATGCATAAAGAAGTGTGTGAAAGTGTGTACGATGCTCCTCCAAAATCAGGCCACGTACATTTACACTCCGGTAGAGAATGTAAACATGACCTGAGTATATTTTACAGCAGAATTACACTGATTATTTAAGATCTTTCATTGTTTTAAAAATGAACTAAATCCTGTTTATTTCACCAAGGTGTTTACCTGTTTTTATACCGTCAGGACAGTTTAATACATTAAAAAACTACTCCACGGCTACGTCTGGATCACTCACACACACACACACACCTTACAAGAACTGATACGAAGGGGCGGATTCCTCTTTCGGCTCTTTGAGTTTTTTTTGGAGAGTGATGCTGGCACTGATACACCGTAATCATGTAAGACACAATGCAGTAATCTTACAGGAAGCCCTGTTAAAACGATCCTGTTTGAGAATGTGTGACGAACACAACGCTGCCTGCTGAGTAACACACAAAGTCATGTGGTCGCGTCCCGAAATATGAGATCGCGCTTCATCCAAAGGGTCTTCTGTCCCTAAAGAACTCCGTCTATCCTTAATTGCGTGGCGGTACGACGTTGGTTTGGAAAGCAGGCTTGAATCGTCCAACATTTTTTTTTCCTTTCTTGTCACCTCCTCTTCCTCCTTAACTTGCTGCGCTGCTAAATATATCTCGGACATAATGTGTTATTTATAGCGACGTGTAAGTCTGCGCGTAGGTCCCATCTTTTACATGGAGAAAGCCTTAAAATAGAAAAAAAAAAAATTTTAAATCCGGCAGCTTTAGTGGAGCTAAAACACACTGAACACACAGTCTTTAATAAAGGAAGTTAGCTTTGTCTTCCTCTTTTCTAGGGATGACGCTAGAATTATCATAAATATTGATGCACTTAAAAAATTATTAGCGTCACGGGGTGGTGGACAACTAGCTTAAATTGGCAACTGTCGCATTTTATCACTAAAACTAAAAGTTACCCCATTTTTCCCAACATTATTAGCTCTCAATTGTTGCACACACGTTAACAGTAATGTAAATGCAAGGCTTGTTTGTTCGTTTGTTTGTTTGTTTTTTCATCTGGTTAGTGGTGTAGTGGTTAGCACTGTCGCCTCGCACCTCCGGGGTCCGGGTTTGATTCCTGTCTGTCTCTGCATGGAGTTTGCATGTTCTCCCCTGTGCTTGGTGGGTTTTCTCCCACAGTCCAAAGACATGCAGATTGGCGTTCCTAAATTGGCAGTAGTGTGTGTGTGCGAGTGTATGTGTGTGTGCCCTGTGATGGATTGGCACCCTGTCCAGGGTGTACTCTGCCTCGTGCCCTAAGTCTCCTGGGATAGACTCCAGGCCACCCGCGACCCTGAATACAGGATAAAGCGGTATAGACGACGAGTGAGTGAGTGGTTATATGGATTCGGCTGAAGTGACACAGCCGACTGTAGTATGCACACACCACACGCAAGACACATACTGTAGAGTGCTTAAATGGATTACTGAACAGATTTATGGAAAAGCTGTCGTTAATCCCTGTGGTACCACTGTGACGTCTTGTGCCAATAGCCAGAGAAAAAAAGGAGCTCAGAGACAAAAGCGGCGTTTAATACAAACTTTTATCCTTTTCTCTTGACATCACAAAAACACAATGCAAAAGCATGAGTTAGGAAAAGGGAAAGTGAAAGTGTAGAAAGCGCGTCGGGAGGAGAGCAGCACACACGCTCCTATACCGTCTACGTCCTCTCACACATCTCTACAGCGCACGCACCGGGGGCGGGGCAACACACCTAAATAGGGCAACAGACATACCTACATACATGCAATGGTATATACGTTGTAGTGACCGTTACAGATTCCCCCATACAGAGAAGAGGCTGTCCCCAGCCGTACACAGTACAAGGACAACATTTGCAAATCCAGTTTCAAACATGAAAACTATGGAGCGATATCGCGGACAATATTCAAAAGGAATTGCAAATTGCATTTGCAATTGCATTTCCTATATGTGGACGCATAAAGTGTGCCATAATTCAAATGCAATTGCAAACTTTGCATTACCGTTTGCTGTTTCGCCTTTGCGAGCGCACACTAACTGCCAAATTTCAAATGAAAAAGAAAAGTCCATTTGCATTTGTATTTCCCATGTCTTACACGTCATGAACCTGCCA